>LPNX010004081.1:0-62756 GCA_001517045.1 Pseudotsuga menziesii
TTTAAATCTTGCATATTGCATCTGATTGTCATCTCTCAGAACCTTAGCCTCATTTCTTATTTAACGATCCCTTTAATTAATCTGTAATTAATTAATAAACCTGGAACTTAGTTTTCCCATAGGGACTACCCCCCTTGGCTCTGTTGGGACCTTGCCTAAACGGAGGAGTTGTGGACTGTGGTGACAGTGGTCCCCAGCTCTCACTTGCCCCCAAGGACACACATAGCAGGTTGTGACTTTCCTGCATCTTAAAGTGTGAATTAGGCAGCAACAAAGTGCAAGTAGAATATTTTTGGAAGTTAAATTATTTCAACATCTAGGTCATTCTGTTAGGATTCTTGGTGAAACCTTTCTGGGTTATTTCACTATCCCCTAGAGCTAAATGGGATTACCAAGATGTTATCATGGGGAACACCATCTTCCTTGTGGTTAAAGCACTAATCTTTAGGCAAATCGCCTTCCTAGGGTTTTCAACTAATTTTCCTACTTTATGATCCATCTTTTGGCTTGTGCTTTTAGATATTGTCAAATCCATCTTCAAGCCATCTTAATCAAGTGCTAGCTTATCTTAATTCTTCATCACTCTAGGTTTACTATCAATCTCGACTTTCAATTCCCCCTAGGGTAGTTAGTTTGATCATTTGCACTAGCACTTAAAACCTAGATCCATATAATAATCTAATCATAACACTTTGGGATACATTTCTATTACTTAAACCATAACAACCCAAAACATTTATATCAGTGGCTATCAACCTTGGATCTAGGGTTTCCAACCACCAATTACCTTACGGATTCTATTGCTTTAGTTTGATCTGGTATTTGGTCTTGGTCAGGGTCTCCCCCATTGTCACTCAGATTATCAGTGGCATAAAGTGAAGGGTATCTTAACCGGAGTGACAATTGATCCATATCTGGGTCTTAGGATACTCGTAGTTCACAGCTTTGGTTGCCTTCCCTCTACCATCCTGAATGGGATCATCTAAAAAGGGGCAACTACAAGATTTGTGATAGTAATCCCATCTTGATCAATTTGAAGCAATTTGGATGAAGCACCAAGTGAAATTGATTTGCCCAAGTGAGATAGTGTGCCCGTCTTCCCTGCACAGTCAAACTATCGAAGTGAGATTTGCTACGCAAGAAGAATGAAATATAGATGCAAGAAAAGCAGAGAGCATATCAAAGATCAAAGATACTATTGAAAACCTCATGATTTGTGAAACGTCTTCAAGAGAAACAAGTTGGAGAAGCCCATAAAAACACCCAAGTGAAGTCGCCTTCCTGCATACAAATACTATCTCTTCCAAAAAATATTTTGATACCCCGAAAAAATTCTTCAAATGCTAAGCAATATAAACTTTTCAATCATATACAAGAACATCCCACAAAGAAGATCCAAGAATTTCTGCAAAAATCTCTTTATTCAAATGTCCAGAGCTAAGAGTACAAAATTTCTCGATGGGATACAATGGGGGGATCACAACTCTTAAATATATCGAGTGTGTCTACCTAATAACAAATATCCATCCAATGGTTGAGATTATAACATCATCAACAGTGGAGATCTTTTTTCTTGTTCTACATAAACGGATCAATATGACCAAATCAATAGGGGCACACTTTTGCCCAAGGACGCCTCTCTAAGTCAAAATACATTATAATGATGAGATATAACATAACAATACATCAAGGGGGTCACCTTAGGGGATCAATTCACTCTAGGCCCTAATACAACATCATAACATAAGCTATATCAATGAAATAGATCACATGACCATGGTGAGGGGTGCCCCATGGGGGGCGTCCTCCCTTGGACAGCCAAATAAATAAACCTGTGTGCAATTGGTGTAAAGATGTTCGAAGAGGCATAACAAATCATCTAGAAGCATTTCCTTGCCATTTCCTTGACCGCACAAGCCACATCGATTTCCTCAGTGATTTTTCTAGTTCATTTTGTAGTGGTACAACCTCTGAAAATAATAAAAATCATCACAAATTCCTTCAAGCTAAGAACTGGGGCAAACTGACTACACAGACGTGTCTGCAGACATGGTAG
Organism: Pseudotsuga menziesii; assembly: GCA_001517045.1. NCBI lineage: Eukaryota > Viridiplantae > Streptophyta > Pinopsida > Pinales > Pinaceae > Pseudotsuga > Pseudotsuga menziesii. The sequence goes on from LPNX010004081.1 coordinate 2,057, forward strand.
AATGGTACTAGTGACTACTCATACTCACTGATCCATTGAAATGCCAAAATAATCATCATCTCACAATAAAATAAATGGCTAGAGCCAATAAAAAATAATAATAAACTTTGGAACTCAATAACTGTGATCAACCAATGAAAAATGAGACTGCACTATTGGTTTTGGGCATTGTTGTCGCCTTTCACGCACCTGGGGGGTTATGTTGGTGTGGCAGAAATATTCAAGCCACTAAGTGCATCCTTGGGGGCAAGTCTTGAGTCAAGTACTATCACTTGATCTTGACTCCTCCATTTAGAAAAACTACTAACAAAGCCGATGGGGGTAGGCCCTGTTACCCCCGACTTTGATAGGGGTATCCGCATGTGAAGTGCTTTCACTTTTTGTCAAATAGGGTGACACCATGAAGGTTAGTTTGAAACTTTTGGTTAGCAGGAAGAGCTAAGACGACGTCTAGAGATACAATTGTGAGAGTGCCCCATTAAGCACATCCACGCTTACACAAGAGTGGCACTTATGTCGGTCAACTTCATTTTAAAAGTTTCCAAAGTAAAGAATACGCAGATGGTCATGAAAGTATGCCATTTCTAGATGGAGTTGAAGATATTTTTCAAGGCTCTAAAAGTACTACTTAAAAGCTTTTCTATACAGTTCTGGACTGAGAAGAAGACATTGCACTGACTATTTTTTGAAGTCTAAGTTTGGTGTAAATATGAATAGAGGTTTTCGAACCATCACCCAGCTACAAGCTGAGAAGCATTAGAACAGGATTTTATCAAGTGATTGATAGAGCATTGGTCCACTGTCTATTAGTGATCCAAAAGCAAAGCTCCCAGGCATGCCCAACTATCGGTCTCAAAAGATAGAAATTGTGTCCAGCTGCAAACAACGAGGCACGCAAGGGAAGAATCTCACCTAAGCAGCTAAATAAAGCATGCCAGGTTTCAAGTTCGAACTCAATTCTCCAGCACCATCTTTCTTGAAACTGTGTCACATCGGTTCATGAGTTAAATGGCGAAAATGGTTATTCAGCCAGTCCGGTCCATCCATTTTCTGATATGCGTATCAGTTTTACAATAGAGGTGTAAGTTTGGGCCTACGTTCTAATTACGGGGAGAAAACTCATGAAGGCCAATTGAGAGATTCCTGTGTCAGGATTGGCGCAGAGGCTTACCCTTTCTCGGTCGCACGCCTACCTGGCTGTCGTTTCTCATAATCGGTGGGTATCAAATGAAGAACATTTCAACGCCAAACAGAGAGAATCCTGCAGCATATCATGGATCTCGATTGGCAACTGAATCGTGGAGATCAGATTTCATTGTCACTAGTAGCTGATTTCGTTGATGCAAAGATAGTTTGGGCCACCATCAGTCATTTCTCATAATTAGTGGATGTTAGCACTGAATCTCACCCACTTTAATTTTTTCCACGATTAAGCTCAAAAGCTCGGGGTTTAGTGAGGCGACAGTTTACAGGAAATCTCACGTTTTCCTTACGTAACCAACGCTCCACTTGTGGGCCTGCGTTTTTGTTGACAACTGTTTTCGTGGAACGTTTGTACATTGTATGAGTTTGCTGATCAGGGCATCACCGTGGACCAACATTTCCATTGACAGCCCAGGAGAACGTCATCGAGTGAGACGTTATTCAATTGAAAGTTGCGCTGGAGGTTTCGATTGTGAATTATGGCCATTTGAATGCTTGTGGAATCCCATGTGGAGATACCACTAAAGCATGAAGCTTGTCTTGGGCCCTCGTTTTTGTTTTGCTAGCAACCAAGTGGTTTTTGGTGGAGTTTCGCAGTAAATGCCAAAATGCTAGCCTTCATTTTCAGATCATGGATCGTGGTATCATCTCGTATTGTTGGCATCCAGTCACATGGATTTGTTTGTTTTGGAATGTCAATGTTTTTGTGTATCTCCATGGCCACGTGGAGTTACCCAATCAGGGTTATATGATCTGATTGCATTTGGTTACCCACTTTGGGTTGGGAACGAATAGTTTTAAAGTGGGGTCCTTTTGTTAGTCAATGGAAAAGGGATAGTCCACTTTTGTTATGTAATAGTTTTCTTAGACTTTAGTTGAGATAAAAGTGGATCTCATTCCACTTTTTCTTTTATTTTTTTATTTCCTTTATTTTTTGAGAATGGCTTTTGGAGCCTATAAAAAGGCCATCCTTCTCCATTGTAAGAGGATGGAAAAACTGGGAGGATTTTTCCCCAGAGATTAATAGAAAACATATCGTTTTTGGGTTTCATGGTTGTTCAGTTGAACACTTGCTGTGATGTGTGGCGTGAACTTGTATGAATGAGCGTTTGTTGCTAGAGGCCTCTTTCCTTTCTATGTTTGCGTCGGAGACCATAAACAGATGCTACAATCCTATTGGAAGGTGGAAATCCTAGCAGTTGCTAGCCTTTTCCCTTTGTGAGCGTGCATACACGGGTATTGATGTTTACACTTAATCAAGTTTGATTGTGTAATATCTCCCTTATTTGCATAGCGCATCTTCTGCAATTAGGAGGAAGAAAATCTAGTAGCTGCACCATTGACACAAGGCCCTCGTGGGTTCTCCTTTGACTCCATTTCTCCCTTTAGGTATACCGACATTGGTTCATTAGTAAGGTTTGATCTTTCCCTCCTTCCATCAACCATTCAAATACTTTTATGCTACAACTATTTCTCTAAGGTAGCCTCTTCTATTCATCTTGTCCACCACTGTTTCCTGCCTTACTGATCTTAACATTAGGGACGCCCCCCTTGAGTTGGAGAAGAGCCAATCTGAAGCGAGGAGTGTGGTGACAATGGCTGCTCTTTTCGCAGTTGCCATCGGGTCGGTGTGCCTAATTTTGGGCTTTGACACACGCACACCGGTTAGGAGCGGCAACAGGCCATAAGAGTTATTAAGGCTGATTAAGCATTTTAGTGGTGGCTTGTGATTGAGTAAGTTGTTTAGGAGTTTTTTGTAAAAATGGCACAAGAGATTGCAATAGTGATTAAGACAACAACATGAGCAATATAATCAATCAACACATTGTAAATAAAGAAAATGCTTATATGATAAAAAAAACAAAGACCAGTGTTGAAAATGGAGTCTGAAATGGAGTGTTGTAGCACACTAGAAAATGTGCGCTGAATGGAGTCACAGGGGTATGTCCAACACTACACCAACAAGGATGTAGCCTGATGCGGCCCTGCGGTCTCTTTTTAGTTGTTCCCGCTTCCTCTGAACAATTTTTCCACATGAAGAAAAATGCAACGCTGGATTTTCATTGTTTGGGAGGTTAACTAAAAGTGAGACTAATTAAACTAGTCACCTAGTACCTTTCTAGTTTGATCAGCTGTTCAGTCGAGGCTATAGCAATCCAGAACATATAGGAACTAAGACTAGTTAGTTTTAAGTGTTTTTGAACAATGTTTTCTTGTTTATTAAACCCCAAGTCTCTTTGAGGTCTTTTGAACCTTACTCGGGAAAGCAAGGGGGTTTGATTACTGAAAAGTAAAAGTGCAAAAATGAAAGGTTTTCTAATTACTACACAGTGCAATTTTTTTCCCTTTTGGTAATTCGGTATAACATACTGGGTTAGTATTTGTATTACTTTGCAATAAATTTACTGAAGTTGGAAATAGCAAAGTATATAGATTTGTAAAGCAAAACTACACTAACAAAAGTAAAACCATGAAAAGGTGCACCAACGCAAATTCCCCAGGGAGTATGGGGAGTGGGCTCTTAGGAACCTATTCAAAACCTTTTATTACGCCTTATTATAGTATAAGAACTAGAAATGCACTTTGGTCCTTGTTAACCGGGATTCAAAGGCTTACAAAAGACAACTTTTTGACAAGAAAAAAGAAGGGGAACTCTGTTAAGCATTGAATGGTCCAAATTCTTGAAGATTGGCCAGAGTTTCCCTCTCTTTATTCGTCAAACCTGCAAAAGCAACAAGCTATTACTAATGAAATATGACCAAAAATACTTTAAGAGTGCCTTTGGATAATCCCCAAAAATTCCTAAGAAATTCTAAGTTAAACTATGGGCAAAATAACCTAAGAAAGCAAGCTTTCCTTCGGATCTTGGCTTGATTTTTGGGAAGTCAATGTGGTGCACTTTAATTGCTAGATACGATCTTTTAAATACTAAATAAAACCTCTTTAAACAAGACTTTAGATCTGCTTTAAAACAACTTGTAAAAATGAAAACTTTATTGAAGCTAGATGTAGTTAAAAATGACTTGAATCTTACAAACGACTCTAGATCTATGCATATAATTCTTACATATCAGATCTGAAAATAATGTTACCTTATAGACCAACAAAGCTAAGCCATAAGAAAAAAGCTAACCAAGGAAAGAAGTGATTTAAAAGGATAAAGAGAAGAAGAGGTGGCGTGGTGCCCGAATGATCAACCGTGGAGCTCTCCGATGGAATGTCCCGGGGCTATGACTTGAATATGTTGGAGAAAATGAGGAAGCAAACTAAATCAATGCTTTCTCCAAACTAGGACACCTACAACTAATCAGAAGATTTCCAAGATACTTGTGAGATCCGGTTAATACATATATAGATAGACTAAAACAACATGCCAATAAACTTATTAGACATGTAAAATCTATAACTCTAAACATACATATAAAAAAGAACTAGCCAATAAACTTATTAACTAAACTCCTTTCCTACCAATTGATAGCAATCCTTCAAAGCCAAATCCACAAGATCATAATAAGCAAAACTATGAAAAATTTACAAGTTACCTTAACGAGATATGGAAATGCTCATCCACACAATAGAACATGACAATATCTAGCCTCCAAAGCCTTTTTTTTTCAAGCAAAACAACTATAACTATTACAATAAGCAAGCCTACTCTCTATCCAACTTGAACTAGTTTGAATGAGAGGCATTGCTTATATAGGAAAAATGAGTGAAAATCCCAAGGCAGAAAAATTTCCAAGTGTTGGAGCTTTTTGAGATGATCGGGGGAGAACTAGAGTTTACTAGAGCTGGTAGGTGCCACCTCTCATAAGGTAGGTCACCCTCGCCTCTTTCTGTGACACATACAACGAGAGGTGATCTTTTTCATGGATAAATGTGTCCCTCTAAGGAGAAATTCACCCCCTAATGGAGTTGATTAGAATTGGCTTGATTTGATCTTGATTTGGTCTCCAATTATCCCCAACATCATCCTAGTTGAACTGGAACATGCCTGAGACAAGTTCCCCTTGATTTAGGGATGTGTTTTTTCCTCCATATTTTCCCTTTTTCTAATTTTTAATTCACTTTTTTGGATATTTTTTCACTGAGTGGGTTTTGGGGTATAGTGGGTGCTTTGAGTTTGAAAACAAGCATCCCCATGGCAAAAATGACTTCTGGACCACACTTTTATAACAAAAGGTGGAACAAAATGACCACACCATTATACCTTTGGGCATATGCATTACACCCCAAATATTAGCATTCCAAAATTATGTCTTTACCTTGTAGGACAGCTCCAAACAAGGATTCTAAAGTGGTACAGGGATATAAGACAGCATTAAGGAAGATATATAGGGATGTGGGAAATACTCTAGAAGTACGTGAGTAATTTGGAGGATTTGTACAATACACTGGTAACTTTTCAGATCCAATAGCCATGAATGATCGGGGTCATATTGATCCTATTACTTGGTGGGGTTTCCATGGTGGGGATAACATTCATCTCTTGACTCTAGCCACCAAGTTGTTATCACAGGTTGTCAGTTCCTCATCAGCTAAAAGGAATTGGAGTACATATGGCTTCATCCATTCAGTGACGCGAAACAGATTGGGAGCAGCAAAGGCTGGGGATCTTGTGTATGTTCATTCCAACCTCTGCCTTCTATCACATTCTAATCCAGAGTATAAGAAAGGCCCAAGCAGGATGTGGGATGTGGAGTCTGAGATCTCCAACTTAAACATGTCATTAAATGCCATGACTCACCTCAACCTACTTGATGATGTTACACCACCAATCCAGCCTTCTTTTGCCGCTTACAACATTCCAAATGCCCCAATGTCGATTCATGATGTAGAGCTGCAATACACAAATGATGAGGATGTAGACCCATTTATGGATATGTAATTAGATCTACTCTACATTACCATCTTAGTAGAGTCACGAGTGATCTTTGATGACTCATTTTTGTATTTACTATTATCCTTTTGTATAAGGAAATATATATCATTTCAGTTTTCATGGTTTCAATGTTCATATTTATAAGTTATCTAATGATTTCAATTCTAATGATGTGATTCATGAATCGTTTTGAATCTTGATTATAAACTTTGAATATATTTTTTTTAAATTAAAAAAAATATTCTGTTATTTGTACTTGACATATCCTAGTCATATCTGGATCCTGGCTTTTCAAAAATCTGGTGGATTGTATCCGTATTCGTATCCATATTCGTATCCGTATCCTAGTAACCTAGACTTTTATACAGCAAGAAATCCCATCATCATAAAGTAGTTTGCATTTGAGATCACTGCAAACTTGATACACAATATTTCAAATGCATGGAAGTGTATGAGAATAAAAAGGCATATAAGATTGCTTTATTTTAAAAATAACATTTAAATCTAATGATGAAAGTCAAGAGAAAACGTTATATTTTTATTCCAATCAGAAATGCAGTCTGTTTCCATTATATGTGCATTGAAAGCATACCATTCATCCAAAGGTAAATGCCAAAAAAAAGTAATTTCGAGGACCATCTCACAAATTTTATCAATGACTGTTCATACCACGGCTGTTGAGCACTTACCAATTTCAGAAGGTTCCCAATGTCTGGATCATTGTTAATCTTCCCACCAACTGCGTGAATGAGTTTTATTATTTTTTTTGCAATCTCGTATCCTGGGGCTGCCTTTCCTCCAATAAGACATACCCGTGGCACAACTTTTTTCCTCTCTTCATTGGTCATATTCTGCAGCATAGCTATATAATTACTTTTTTGAAAATGCTACCATTGTTGTGTTGTTACAATAAAAGCACACCTTTTTTTAGAACAAGATGGTTGTCCTGGATATGAGTTCATATAAATATGTTCTCATTCCTCTAAAGGATGGAAATATTCAAGTTTTTTCAAATAAAAGCAGAGAATAACAAAACCCCAAGAGAACCTTTTGTCCCCCAAAAACATATAGCTTAAAGACAAACAAATAGTTGTACCGCTGATAGAAAAGTGTATAGTTTCAGGAAATGGTTTGGGTCCTTTGAATCTCAGTCTCCTTGACGTCAAGGGCCGGTTGAAGGCCCTAGCAGTAGAATATGAAGGCCATTACTGTAACGAATAGTTTAAGTTTCACATCCAGGGAATCACAAACATAAACCTGGTTTTGATAGTTCGACAGATACACAAAATTTCAAAAACTGCTACCATGCTCTTATTTTGGCACTGATGTTACTCGTAAACTTGCCTCAACTGTCTTTAAAGTTTACTACCATCTCTACCAGTAAAATATTTCTAAGAAAAATATGCATTTCTCTCTTTCTGACATTCTGCTATCATCCTTCAGGCATGAATATTTCAGGTGTTTGCCGATTTATCTGATGAGAGTGTCCCTGACTCTGTCATTCATCTTGTCTACCCCAAAGTTTCCTGCAGGATGCCCTTCTGCTGCTCACCAGTTTCTTTTATTTGTCCTCCATTGTTCTTCCCATTTTATATCCGCCTTCTTTGTGTTACTCATGGCCTATAAAACTGTGAAAAGGATTGGTCTCCATTGCACAGATAAGTGTCTCAAAAATTAGGGTTTTGTTACTTATATAGACTAGCCTTCCTTTATAGAATTATTTTATTCACTGCTTAACCAGCAAAGTAGTTTCAATTAGTTTGAAAAAGTATGCAAGGAAGATGTCAGTTCAGCAACCTATATGCAAGCTTAACCACTTGCTTTTTGTACAAGGGAAACATGTAATCATTTTTTCATATTGATGCTAGCATGCTTGCAATCCCAAGAGTTTGTAGATGTCTATTTATGTAAATTATCAGATTCATCTTACACCTTTGAGGCATTGCCACCTCTAATTTTGTACCTTCTATTTCACTTAAAATTTTTTTCAAGTTTGTAGGAAGATGCCAGACTCATGTTTCATACCTTTATACAGTCATACCGGTGGATAATGCTCAATACATTGAGATATTGTCTTTTGTACTCATGGATACGCTTGACATGCACATCAAACATTGCATCAATGCTAACCTGCAACACACAATTGATGGAAACAACATGCCAAATTTTAAATACACAACAGTTTCATTTGACAAATTATATGAGCTTTTCTATGACAAAGAAAAATAAAGAAAGATGTCCTGATTCCTGATATCATGTACAATAAAAAATTGCTGTCCTCTGGAGTACCTTCAAGCCACTTATTCCTTCTATATAATGAGCTAATCTACTCTTGTTCATTCGATGGACCTGTCATATAACATATATACACTATCAGCATTATCATTTCATGGACAGACTACTCTCCCATTCCAACCAATTTGTGATTGTGCCTATTTTCCTTTACACAGAATTTATAGAATCAGTACAAGTCTCAAGAGATTTTGAGCATCATATAACAAATCATTAAACCAAGTAGCAGGAAACCTTTGGAAACATTTCTTAAACCATTTTTGGCTTCTAGATTACGGAAACAGGTACTGGCAATTATTGGGAATCTGACTTGATATTTTTGGTACAGAAAGGTAAAAAAATCATAAAAGGAATAAATAAAAAGTAAACATTTGATATTCTATATTCAATTCTTGTTGCATAGTGATAAAATGAAGCTTGAACTATGTAGGATAGAAAACAGACTCGTCATATCATAGTCTCTATGAACTATTTCTGTAATCGTGTATGGAAAGGCTATTATATATTGCAGATGTTACTAAGAGACACAGCACAAATATACCTTACTACACTTCTCTTTACCATGACATATAAGGATCTGTTCCTTGGTCCCATAGCAAATCTGTCAGCCAACCATTCTTAACTATCCTCAGTGGGTAACGTCATTCTATAAACCTAAAGGGACATTATAGTCATGCATTTGGCATTTGAATCTCGTTACACTGCTTATATGATACACACACATATTACCATTTCACAGTTTCATTAAATTTAGCATTAACCTAAAGCTGACAGGTATGGGAGAGACTTGAAACAGGTATGTAACCTCGAGAATCAGACCTTTCTCCATTCATTTTGCAGTTGTGGATTGCTTGCATGGTCACGTAAGCCTGATAAAAGGTCCAAGTCTTTAATCCATGCCTCTGTACCAAGCCACTTTGTGATAACATCCCGTAAACCAGGATTACCTACTGCCAGCCATCGTCGCTGCAAAGAAATATATACGATAAAAAGAACATCAATATAGAACCAACCACTTTTCACACACTACTTTCTAATGCAGTGTAATCGTCACCATTTATATGCCCTAGATTGCTTATATTTACATCCAATTTCTACAGAATATGCCTGTATCTATTATCTGCACGCAATGATGTCAGAGAAGACAAGCTCATAGACATACTTTGTCTAAATATCTCTATGAAAATATAATGAATATTTATGCCATGCAATTGCTAACATTGTCCTCAAAATTGAAGAGTGAAACACCCACTATTATAAACCAAAATAAACCTTCATCTGCTTACAAAAACTCACTAAAGATCATTTATTTGCAAATGTATATTCAACCATTAAATAAAATGTTATTGCTAGGACTTTACACATTATAGTAGAAAAAAACATTGTAAATGTTGGTCTTTAAAAACATGCCAGCGTAACATGAGAGAAAGAGACGGAGAATATATTTATTATATTTATTGAATCAAGAAGTCAGAGTATACAAGTGTCGCAAACATCGATATCAGTAATTTACAGGTGGCCATCACAAACTCATGTTATACAGTTATTGTAAATATCAGTAAAATATCAACATAATGTTGGCAAATATTGGGAAGCTTAAAAATCCAAAATATATCCATTACAAATTTGTTGCAATATATTCATTTTTCACTATTTTAATATAAATTAAATTTGCAGCAATAATTTTGAGTATATTGACATAAAATCAGATTCATCATGATAATTTTGAATTTACTGCAATGAATTCAAATTGTTGTGATAAATTCACAATTACTAGGTTGTTCCAATAAGTTTCTGGATATAGGCACAAAAAATTATCATAGTTATTGCAGTAACTATGATATATAGATAATAAAAACAACACTATCGTATACAACTCCATGAAATACCTGTTTTATTTTTTAGCCGCCCTGAATACAAAATTCATAACAGGACATTTCAAACAGCTAGACTTAGCAACTAAAGAAAGACAATAAAAATTTGTATAATGTTCATGTTATGTCCTTGTTGTCGCCCAAAACTGGCACGCGTGTGCTGAAGCCCAAAAGGTGAGCGCGCTGGCCCGGTGACAACTCTCTCGAGAGAAGCCAATGTCACCACACTCCTCTCTCCTCGCTTCAGGTTGGCTCTTCTCCAACTCTAGAGGGGCTTCCCTAAGGTAGGATCGCTAAGGCAGGTGCAGCGAAGGGCAAGGTGATCTGAAGAGGCTGCCTTAGAGAAACGTTTGTAACCACAAAAGGAAAAGGTACTTTGATTGATGGGTAGGAAGGGAGGATCAGTCCTCGAGGGAAGACCAGTGTTAGTACCAGAAGGGAGAATGGAGTCAAAAGGAGACTTGGGGAGGCTTTGCGTTTCACAGAAAGGAGATTAAACTAGTACGTTCCATAATCAAAGGCAAGGAGAATGAAAGTATAACTGACTACTGTCCATTACTCCTAGACCTTTAAAAAGATAATGGCGACAAACAACTTGAAAACTGCAAATGTTTGCCCAATGGGCTAGATTATAGCCTTCTATGCTAAGTTTAGTCTAGACTCTACAGCCTATGAAAAACACACAACCATGACAAAGATGCCCAATGTATGTCCGAAAAACCCAATATGATTTTTTCTATTCAGCTCTGGGGAAAAATCCTCCCAGCCGTTTTTCCATCTTTTCAATGGAGAAGGAAAGTCTTTTTATAGACCACAAAGCCATTCTCATCAAATCATAAAAAAAAGGACAATTATAATAAAATAAAGAAAAGATGGATTGATATCCACTTTTCTATCTAACTAATACCTATAAGTCTTAGTTTATTTTGAAAAGTGTTTCCACTTAACTAGTTGTGAAATCCTACATAGAATCACATCCCCTGTTTACAAAGTATAACTCCAAGTAATTGGCTGCCTCCAAAAACCATATGATATGTGGGTCAAAAAAGAAAGAAAGGCATTAGCTGCAACATTCCACGTATCAACAAGATACCCGAACATCTGCCTAAGAAAATGACGACATGTGGTTTGATTTCGATGCAACCACGTGAAGAGGAGCTCCAAGTGCAGTTTTACAGGCTGATGTCAACGATAATTTGCCGGTGATGATGGAGTGCGGCCTCATAAGAGGTGGAACTTTCCATGGCTGGTGTCTCATCCCTGAACCAGCCGGTCCATGATTAAAATCTTCTGCAGTTCCATCCCCAAAACTGAAGAACAGGAAAAAATTCTTTGGGAAAAACTCAGGCGGTTTAAAAGACAACATGGAACCCATCTGGTGATCGACTGCTAGACAGAGAAATGTCCCGACTGCTCCACGTATACAATTCGACTCTGATAACTGGCGACTGGTACACCAAACAAAATTTCCTCTGCCTAATCCATTGAAAACAGCGTGAACTCCTCTAATCAGTTGTCAAGAGAAAACGCTGATCCACTCCACAATTTCACGATTTGGCTGTGAATGTCCACGTAGCAAGGAGAGCAGTCCGTCAAACACTTGATAAACCCGTGACTGGTTAATTGGCGATATCTTGGCATTTTCCTTGGAATTGGCTGCCAAAGGAAGTCGTGGATTTCTCCGTGACTCCGTTGTCAGATGGGTGAAAAAATGGTGCGTCACGTATGAAGTGAGACCCAAGCAGTAAGTTGCTACTTGCCTGCTAGTCCTTGGAATTCCATGACTTGGCTTCCAAAGACTCCATTAGTGAAATTTCTCCTATCCTGTAAACTCCTGTCAAAACACCTGCCGACTGCCAAGATGGGCAATATTTCGAAGAACAGGATCAAGGCGGCTGAGAAGTAATGAAAGAGAGGCGACTGAGCCAGCCCGTATCATTGTTTCTGTGAAGATGCTTATTGCTGACTGATCTATTTCAAAAAACCACCGAGGTACTCAGCACTTGGTTGCAAAACTTTCTGGTAGTGCTCAGCCTTCTCAGTAAGTGCAAGTCTTGTCCGATCAAGCCCAGCCTTAGCATATAGTGCCTACTGATCTTTAATTGAGTGTATGATACCAATCCTTCAAGCAGTATGTAAGCTCTTTATCTGATGATAGGGATAAATTCTCAAGCACCATGGTAATAAAATATATAATTTTCGATGGCTGAGTGTTATTCAGCTCCTCGAATCCCCTTTCAATGGCAGTTCTAACAATTGAGTCAAGAGCAAGATCAAATTATATGATATCCTTGAGTCGATTATGTGGTTTAAGAAGGCTAAGACGGAGCTGAAACCATGCTTCCAGCAGTTTAGAGGACAACTCACTAATGGGGTGAATTTGAACTCCAGCCATAAAACCCTGGCAGATTCAAGGTCTACACCAGAATGAACTGCCTTTAGTGTTCTCAAGTATGCTGTTAAGTCATGAATAAGACCACCTTTTTTTATCACTCCTGAAACGAGGATCTGAACAAATCTTACGATCATAACTTGCAAGGCGTTCTTTTGTTACACCATTGGAGATCAATGTATTCCAGTACACATCCATATTGAAGTCACTCTTGACATAATTGATAAGGACCTGGAAGATGACTACATCATCTGGACTTGTGTTATTATGTAATTTTTGGTGCCACCCCTCCATCATTCCACCTTTGCAGTCATTGTTCAGCTGGATCACTAAGATTTCATCCTTGATACACTGCCCAACATCACCTTGGCCTCCACGTCCTACAGTTGACATAATGGGTCGTACAATTTCCGGGTTACGAGGCTGATCTATAAATATTTGTTGTAGTAAATCCGTGAACCTGTCTTGAGCTGTACTGATTTCGTAACAACTGCAGATGAACCCTCACTAGCAACTGATATGCAAAAAAAAAAAGACACGAACTTCCCTACCGTTTTGTGGACACCCCTGTGTAATCGGGGGGTAACAGTCCTCAACAGTGTAATGCTGCTTTAATTATGAGACTTTAATTGGTGCTCCAAATGACTAGTGTTATCCACTTATTTGTACCATAGTTGGATAAGCTGAGGAGCCGCCATTTGACAAACATGATGAATGTTTGTGTTCCAGTGTATCAGTGATCCGCTTTTGTGCCTAGCCAGTTTTTGTTTTCAGTAATTATGACCATGGCCCCGCGGGGTTTGTAATAAAATGTGCTAGTAGGGTGTTTTGAGTGGTTCGGTCTCCTAAGACGTAGAATTTCAACTATGGTATTCCAGGGAGTTTTTTGCCCTTGACAATTATGCTTTGCCTATAGCAAAGTATAATTGACGAGGTTTTCTCCCGCTTCCTCCAAAGCTGGAATGCTCGATTTTGAATTCTGGGCCTTGGGGGGTTATTAGAGCCCAACTGATTATATATAAACCTACTAGACATTGTTAGAATAGACTATGGTCATGTCCTAAGTCACTAGGACCCTTAGAAAAAATTCCGAAAATATTTTAACGGACGCGTCAAAATTTTAATTTTTTAATTTTTTAATTTTTCCTAAGTTTATAATTAAATTTTTCCATAATTTAAATGGAAAAATTCAATTTGTAATAAGTCGGTCATCCGGAACCCAAATTCAGTGATTGAAGGCTCTAACCTTAAGCCAAAAATCATTCTTAATCAACCAGCCAACCAGATCCAACTTTCAGATCATCATTCGGCCACATAACGCGTATTTTCTCAAAAAAGTCAGTTTTGGGGAAAATATTGATTAATTAATTAAAATGATTATTTTGGAGAAAATCCAAATCTCTCCAAATTAATCCGAATTGAGCGAAATAAAAGGCTAAATGACATGGCACGGAGCATTTATGATGATTCCAATCAATATCGGTCAGTTTCAGATCAAGTATCGGAGTGTAGCAGTTGAACTATCAGTCAGAAATTTGCCCCCTTTGGTCAAATCCGTTTTTGGTTGAAGTGTGGGTTATCTATTGGTTGGGTGATCATTACAAGGGAGGATGAGCCACCTCACCCCCCCTCATTACTCCAGCACTCAGTTACAACTTAGTTGCAGCTCAGTTCAACTCCAAATCATCATGCTGAGCTCATTCAATTACTCCGGTGTTACTCTTAGTTTGGTTTTAGGGTTTTAGCCTTCTCTCTTTGTATAAATAGAGGCTCTTTGAGCTCTATTAAAGTGGAACTTTGGTGGCAGAGTTACTCTGTAGAAATTGTATCAAGCTTTGCTTTGGATTTTTATAAAGAATTTCGACTTTGGAGGTCTATGGGCTCTTGCGTGTGGTATACATTTCATTGTTGAGGTGACATTGCTTCTAACCCCTTGCTTTTAAATACTTTGAATGAGATCAATTTTGTTTTGTTAAAGCTCAAGAGCGCCACTGTTGGCACGGTAGGGTAATCATTTGAAGTTCCAAGTTGACTATTTATGAAAAGTAAATTAGAATCTTGATGAACATGAGTAGTCAGTAATACGTAGTGTTGATCTTGATTTAATTCTCTTAGCATACTTTCATATGATTTGATCTCACTTTGTGTTTGAGTTTTGGTGTTATTAGGTTTCACAGGTTGAAGAAGGGTGTGAGTTCAGTTACATCTAGCCAAAGCTTCAAGCAACCTCTTTGTTTTAACACTTTGTGATTGCAGGACCTACACAGATCGTATTCTTCTCTTACAAAAGAAAGCTGGAAACTTTTCTTCCGCTCTTGTGTTCCATCCACAAGAACCCCTTCTTCTTTACCCTTTACTTTTTCTTGTTTTGCATTGCTTAAGAAGTAGATCCACTCTTTCATTGCTTATATTTAGATCTGTCTTCTTTAGGCTTTGTTAGATTTGTATTATTCATTAGATCTAGGAAGAAGTTTGTACTTTCCATGCAAAATTTCCAAAATTTTTCCAAGTACAAAAAATTTTTCCAATTTTTTTTTTCTTTGCATTGTCTTTCCTATAACATTTTAGTATTGTTAGCTTGCTGATTTTTTATTTTTGTGACAGGTACAACGGAAGTGCTGGCAAAAAATTGAAGATTCAAGGCTTAAAAAAGACTCATTATCCCCCTTTCTTCACTCCCCTTTCTCAGCTCAATCCAGAAGCCTTCCAAAGATAGCAAAAAAGCAAGAAAGCATCAAAAGAAAGGCATTGTAAAGAATTAATAAAAGAGTAAGTGGGATTAAGGCTCCCACACCCCACTTCCCCCATTTGGGGGAAGCCTGTATCGCCATTGTCGATATTTCATTTTCTTTCAATTTGTTTATACCTGCAAAATAAATAAATGGTGAAAGTAGAATAGGGTAATCAGTTTCAATTTGATAAAAAGCTTAGTTAGATTTGATTACATTAGTATATTCTTGCTAGTTTCCTCTTATGCAATCTGTTCTCATGCTAGATTAGGCTTGGTTTCATTTTGCTTGCATAAAATTATCAAAAAAGAAAAATTTGTTTGATTAGTTGTTGATTAGTTTATCATCCTTGAAAAGTGAAGTAAAATGTCTCTCTGATTATTTACTTGGTTAATGCATTGCTTCTTTACTTTCTTGATAGAGTTTTGCTTACCCCCTTGCTTTCTCGATTAGGACCTTAAAAGGCCTGAAAGAGACTCTTGGGTGGTTTTGATCTTTATGTTTCCATTTCCTTTAAGTTCAACGAATTAATTAAGTCTCTTGAACTTGCAGTAACACAAGTCAAGAGCACTCTCTATCGGAGAGCATACTTAAAACTGCATACCCTTGCATTAGGCATCTTAGATTAGCTAAGTCTCTTGAACCATTGTCATAAGACGGGGTCAAGAGCGCTCTCTGTCGGAGAGTCTTAATTAATTAACTTAATAAAATTTGCAATGCACACCCCCTAATTAATTAACTTCGTTTTCTCCTTGCCGGAGTATGCTCTGACCGACCTCAAAATCGGAGTACGCAGAAACGGCACTAGATCTCTAATCTTGCAAGAAAAACTTAATAAAATTTAAACCCTGTAACCAACACACCGGTGTTGTAGGGAATTTTCTAAAGTACTTCTTAGTAGAGGCGCCGGAACCACCGCTGTCTAAGCTTCTCAGCCAACTGGTCAATCTCTGCGATACCAGCCTGGGATACTGGGCGGGTCTGTCATGTCTTCAACGGATTGAACTTGGAATATTCTCCCGGCTTTTTTGACAAACCTTCGTTGACACCCTAATCAAGAGCACTTAAAATTCTTAAAACCTACCAAGAGCACTCGCACAACCTAATGTTCACTAGTTTGATTTCTAGACTTGTTATTTAATTCTTTGCGCATTTCAGTATTATTGACTCCATAAGGCATTGGTCCTTTTTTAATCTGCATAATTAGTTTATTTTGATCAGTTGTTTGTGGCCTATTTTAATTTCTATCTGTGAATGCATAATTAACTAAGTCTGAAATCATTCTTATCTTTTTAATCTTTTGTTAGCAACGTGGATTGCTTTGATTTATGTGTCATACTCATAATAAATAAACATCTTTAATCATAAATAACTCCTAAAAAACACCCATCTACATCCGCAACTAATTAAAATACTTTAACCACATTGAGGCTTAGAAAACTCTTTGTTGGGGACTACCCCTCTTGGCTTCGTTAGGAGTTAGCCTAAATGGAGGAGCTAGGAGTAGGTGACAGTACCTAGCTCTGTGCTTGCTCCCAAGCTCACACCTCTCCCACCTTCCTAAGTGAGGAGACAACTTTCATTAGATTTTTGCTGCTGCTGTGCAATCGGCGGACAACATCTTTTGGCGCTGTTGCCGGGGACAAATCTTTTTGTTCTTGGATGACGTTTGTTTCTTTTTAGTTTTTTACCTTTTTCCCCTTTTTGGTAGATTTTTAGTCCAATCACTCTTCGAAATTAGACTTGAATCCACCTGGCGACTCCTCTGTCAGTAAACACCTCAAGGTATTCAACTAGAAGAAACTCTGAAGGTTTGCTCAATTTCATCCCCGAGCCTGAAAAGGTTTATAGGAGGAGACTAAACAAACTTGCTTCTCGTAGGATCCTTGCAGAACTTGGATCTGAGTCTGTTTCAGACATCCACCTTTTATTTCCAGAAAACTTAGAAAATTTTCAAAACAATAACTGTTTCCTTGACACAATGGGTGAGTTCTTTACTCAATTCAACTTTACTCAGATAGCAGGTCAACCTCGTGAAAAAGCTATTGATAAGTTTGTGACTTTCACAAGCACTGTTGCCTCTACCTCTATTGAGCAACATCTCAGATATTTTTCAAAAGACTGTGGTGCCTATGTCAGGGGTACTGACAAACATGAAGATGTATACATGACCCTTTTTGCTCTATCTTTGGATGGTAAGGCTGGAAACTGGTATGACAGCTTGCCGAACAACTCTTTCGCTACCATAGAAGCCTTCAAGGCTGTGTTCCTCGAAAAATTTGGCAGCAAAAAGGAGCCTAGACATCTAGTGGCAGCCTTGACTAGTATGAAGAAATATGATACGGAAACCATGGATGAATTTAATGATAGGTTCACAGAGTTATCAAATTCCATCCCTGCTACTTATGCTCCTCCTGCAGCTTCCACTTTGGATTATTACATAGAAGCATTAAGTGGCAAGATCCAGTACCAGATTAGAGACAAGGAGCCGACCACATTGCTTCAAGCTCAAAATTTGACCATTAAAATTGATAAGAATATGCAGTCTTCAGGAGAGTCAAACATCCAGGGTTACTCTAGATCATCAACTCTAAAAACTGTTGAACCTAAAGGAAAAGAGTCATCAAACAAAGCATATGAGAAGAAGGCCATGGACCTGATAGAGAAAATGCAAGACATGGAAAGGAAGCACTTAGCGCAGATTAAAGAGGTTCAGAATAGGGTCATAACTGTTGAAAGAACTCAACCTCGGCCACCTCCTAGAACCTTCCTTGCAAAACCAACATGGCAAAGAAGAAATCCCAACCATGAACAGAGGCCTCCTCATCAGCTAGAGGCTGCTAATGTGGTTGAAACTTACATGCCATTTTGTAGGGCATGTAAAGACCTTCATGAAGAATCTTCTTGCTATTATGCATGCTACGTTCAGGAGCATGGTTTTCCAGAGTGTTGTGGTCCTAAAGCATCATCAAGCGAGCCTGAGTGCATAAACTATGTAGGTGACATGCATGATAGTTCCGGAGAAAGTTGGAGAGAGGCAAAACAATATTCAAGAGAGCCCAAGTACATTAACACAGTTGGAAAGCTCCCTCCTGTCACCACAGAAACCCAGGATCAAGTCGAAGATTATAGTCAACAATTGGATAACCTCACTAAAAACTTTGGTACTAATCCTACAAATGAGCATAATGATGATAGTTTGGAAGGTTTACTACCTTGTGACCTTATTTCTGAAGAAGATGACTATGATCATGAGGAGGGATATAGCCAAGAATGTGATACAAGTGAGGAAGAACCCCTTTCTTCTGAGATGGATGACAACTACGAGACTTTAATTGAAAATCCAATCTTAGAAGTTTCATGTGATGAGAGTCCTCCATGCTCTCCACCGGATTACAAGTATTTGGAAAGTTGGGTCCTCTGTGATATCTTTGAAACCCAACTTTTTGAAGAAGATTGTTTTGAGCAAAATGAGGAGTGTAGCCAGGGACTTGATACCAGTGATGAGGCATCTCTCATATCCGACATAGATGGGGATGATGATTATTGGACTTTTATTGAAAATCCAACCTATGATATTTTTGAAAATATTTTTGAGAATCTCATCTATGATGTGTCCAGCGAGGGGAGTGTTTATTCTGAGACTTATGAAAGTTGTAAAGAAGAACAGTTAGAGTTTTCATATGATCAGTCAGAATTGTATTTGAGTATCTGTAATAAGGACTTGAAAAAGTAGTGCGGTGAAGAATTAGATGGGATACAACTAGTTGAAGTTTTTTCATCGTCTTCACATATAGATGTTCCTTATGTTTTGGAGCAGTTTGGGGTTTATACAACGAGTTATTATTTGATAAACCTTGATGATCAACATGATGGAGTAGTCGACCTGCCGCATCATCTCGATTTGTATATCAGCGCTATCCAGTCATGGATAGAAGCAGCCTGCGCGAGCACCTACCAGTGTGGGAAGAAGTTTGACGACATTATTCATGCCTATGATTCCCCATCCAACTCGCCCATTCTGGATCATCACGCAGGTTTGCATTTTCTGGAAATTATGTCCTTACTTTGGTTGGTAATCAAGGACAAGGCAAAACTTTTTTACATTAATAAAATGCTTAGGTGGCTACACTGGATTTATGATTACACCTAACCTTTTTTGTATCATGCTTAGAGTAGGAAAATAGGCTCCTTAAAGTGAGCATTTACTTTAGCATTTTCTTTCTATACTTAGAAATAAATAAATTTTTTACTTAAGTTTTTGCTTTGAATAAAGTAACTTTTGGATCATTGACTCTTTTTCATAAAACTTGTGCTACTGAGGTTTTTCTTGTCAAGTTGAGATGTTTTTTTAGGATGTGGAAACCAGAGATTCTGGTGTTCTCGTATGCTCTCCTTGCATAAGAGACTAGATCGAGCACACGTCCCGCAGTTAGAGCCAGATGTTATCCACTTATTTGTACCATAGTTGGATTAGCTGAGGAGCCGCCATTTGACAAACATGATGAATGTTTGTGTTCCAGTGTATCAGTGATCCGCCTTTGTGCCTAGCCAGTTTTGGCTAGTCAGTTTTTGTTTTCAGTAATTATGACCATGGCCCCGCAGGGTTTGTAATAAAATGTGCTAGTAGGGTGTTTTGAGTGGTTTGGTCTCCTAAGACGTAGAATTTCAACTAAGGTATTCTAGGGAGTTTTTTGCCCTTGACAATTATGCTTTGCCTATAACCAAGTATAATTGACAAGGTTTTCTCCCGCTTCCTCCAAAGCTGTAATGCCTGATTTTGAATTCTGGGCCTGGGGGGGTTATTAGAGCCCAACTGAGTATATATAGACCTACTAGACATTGTTAGAATAGACTATGGTCATGTCCTAAGTCACTATGACCCTCAGAAAAAATTCCAAAAATATTTTACCGGGCGCATCAAAATTTTTATTTTTTAATTTTTTAATTATTCCTAAGTTTTTTAATTAAATTTTTTCATAATTTAAATGGAAAAATTCAATTTGTAATAAGTCGGTAATCCGGAACCCAGATTTAGTGATTGAAGGCTCTAACCTTAAGCCAAAAATCATTCTTGATCAGCCAACCAGCCAAATCCAACTTTCAGATCATCATTCGGCCACATAATGCGTATTTTCTCAAAAAAGTTAGTTTTGGGGAAAATATTGATTAATTAATTAAAATGATTATTTTGGAGAAAATCCAAATCTCTCCAAATTAATCCGAATTGAGCGAAATAAAAGGCTAAATGACATGGCACAGAGCATTTATGATGATTCCAATCAATATCGGTCAGTTTCAGATCAAGTATCGGGGAGTAGCAGTTGAACTATCAGTCAGAAATTTGCCCTCTTTGGTCAAATCCGTTTTTGGTTGAAGTGTGGGTTATCTATTGGTTGGGTGATCATTACGAGGGAGGATGAGCCACCTCACCCCCCCTCATTACTCCAACACTCAGTTACAATTTAGTTGCAGCTCAGTTCAACTCCAAATCATCATGCCGAGCTCATTCAATTACTCCGGTGTTACTCTTAGTTTGGTTTTAGGGTTTTAGCCTTCTCTCTTTGTATAAATAGAGGCTCTTTGAGCTCTATTAAAGTGGAACTTTGGTGGCAGAGTTACTCTGTAGAAATTGTATCAGGCTTTGCTTTGAATTTTTAATAAAGAATTTTGACTTTGGAGGTCCATGGGCTCTTGCATGTGGTATACATTTCATGGTTGAGGTGACATTGCTTCTAACCCTTTGCTTTTAAATACTTTGAATGAGATCAATTTTGTTTTGTTAAAGCTCAAGAGGGCCACTGTTGGCACGGTAGGGTAATCATTTGAATTTTCAAGTTGATTATTTATGCAAAGTAAATTAGAATCTTGATGAACATGAGTAGTCAATAATACGTAGTGTTGATCATGATTTAATTCTCTTAGCATACTTTCATATGATTTGATCTCACTTTGTATTTGAGTTTTGGTGTTATTAGGTTTCACAAGTTGAAGAAGGGTGTGAGTTCAGCTACATCTAGCCCAAGCTTCAAGCAACCTCTTTGTTTTAACACTTTGTGATTGCAGGACCTACACAGATCGTATTCTTCTCTTACAAAAGAAAGCTGGAAACTTCTCTTCCGCTCTTGTGTTCCATCCACAAGAACCCCTTCTTCTTTACCCTTTCCTTTTTCTTGTTTTGCGTTGCTTAAGAAGTAGATCCACTCTTTCATTGCTTATATTTAGATCTGTTTTCTTTAGGCTTTGTTAGATCTAGTATTATTCATTAGATGTAGGAAGAAGTTTGTACTTTCCATGCCAAATTTCCAAAAATTTTCTAAGTACAAAAAAATTTTCCAATTTTTTTTTTGTTTGCATTGTCTTTACTATCACTTTTTGGTATTGTTACCTTGCTGATTTTTTATTTTTGTGACAGGTACAGCAGAAGCGTTGGCAAAAAATTGAAGATTCAAGGCTTAAAAAAGACTCATTATCC
The DNA here is from genome assembly GCA_001517045.1 of Pseudotsuga menziesii. Lineage (NCBI taxonomy): Eukaryota > Viridiplantae > Streptophyta > Pinopsida > Pinales > Pinaceae > Pseudotsuga > Pseudotsuga menziesii. The sequence continues at coordinate 23,904 of LPNX010004081.1, forward strand.
CCCTTTCTTCATTCCCCTTGCTCAGCTCAATCCAGAAGCCTTCCAAAGATAGCAAAAAAGCAAGAAAGCATCAAAAGAAAGGCATTGTAAAGAATTAATAAAAGAGCAAGTGGGGTTAAGGCTCCCACATCCCACTTCCCCCAATTGGGGGAAGCCTGTATCGCCATTGTCCATATTTCATTTTCTTTCAATTTGCTTTATACCTGCAAGATAAATAAATGGTGAAAGTAGAATAGGGTAATCAATTTCAATTTGATAAAAAGCGTAGTTAGATTTGATTACATTAGTATATTCTTGCTGGTTTCCTCTTATGCAATCTGTTCTCATGCTAGATTAGGCTTGGTTTCATTTTGCTTGCATAAAATTATCAGAAAAGAAAAATTTGTTTGATTAGTTGTTGATTAGTTTATCATCCTTGAAAGGTGAAGTAAAATGTCTCTCTGATTATTTACTTGGTTAATGCATTGCTTCTTTACTTTCTTGATAGAGTTTTGCTTACCCCCTTGCTTTCCCGATTAGGGCCCTAAAAGGCCTGAAAGAGACTCTTGGGTGGTTTTGATCTTTATGTTTCCATTTCCTTTAAGTTTAATGAATTAATTAAGTCTCTTGAACTTGCAGTAACACAAGTCAAGAGCACTCTCTATCGGAGAGCATACTTAAAACTGCATACCCTTGCATTAGGCATCTTAGATTAGCTAAGTCTCTTGAACCACTGTCATAAGACGGGGTCAAGAGCACTCTCTGTCGGAGAGTCTTAATTAATTAACTTAATAAAATTTGCAACGCATACTCCCTAATTAATTAACTTCGTTTTCTTCTTGCCGGTGTATGCTCTGACCGACCTCAAAATCAGAGTACCTAGAAACGGCACTGGATCTCTAATCTTGCAAGAAAAACTTAATAAAATTTAAACCCTGTAACCAACGCACCGGCGTTGTAGGGAATTTTCTAAAGTACTTCTTAGTAGAGACGCCAGAACCCCCGCTGTCTAAGCTTCTCAGCTAGCTGGTCAATCTCTGCGATACCATCCTGAGATACTGGGCGGGCCTGTCATGTCTTCAACGGATTGAACTTGGAATATTCTCCCGGCTTTTTTGACAAACCTTCGTTGACACCCTAATCAAGATTCAAGAGCACTTAAAATTCTTAAAACCTACCAAGAGCACTCGCACAACCTAATGTTCACTAGTTTGATTTCTAGACTTGTTATTTAATTCTTTGCGCATTTCAGTATTATTGACTCCATAAGGCACTGGTCCTTTTTTAATCTGCATAATTAGTTTATTTTGATCAGTTGTCTGTGGCCTGTTTTAATTTCTATCTGTGAATGCATAATTAACTAAGTCTGAAATCATTCTTATCTTTTTAATCTCTTGTTAGCAACGTGGATTGCTTTGATTTATGTGTCATACTCATAATAAATAAACATCTTTAATCATAAATAACTCCTAAATAACACCCATCCGCATCCGCAACTAATTAAAATACTTTAACCACATTGAGGCTTAGAAAACTCTTTGTTAGGGACTACCCCCCTTGGCTTCGTTAGGAGTTAGCCTAAACGGAGGAGCTAGGAGTAGGTGACAGTACCTAGCTCTATGCTTGCCCCCAAGGTCACACCTCTCCCACTTTCCTAAGTGAGGAGACAGCTTCCGCTGCTGGTGTGCAATCGGCGGACAACAACTAGCATAACCATCTAAATTTTTCATGGTACTCCAACTGGCTAGTATAACTATCATTCTATAGGTAGAGCTCCACTAGACTCCCCTAGAAAATCGCTCATCTCTATCAGACTGCCATCACCCTCTTATTTTGAAGATAGAATTATGTTGGACTCTATTACCCAATCAATTGGGTATCCCTTCTTCAATACCCTTTGTTTGAAGGCTAGGTTGCTAAGTTGTTGATCAAAACAAGAAGTCTTAATCAGATTCAATATCTTCCTCTTTGTCATTTGAGTTCTTATCCCTTCAATCTTGAATCATGCTGCAACTTTCCTTCTTTTTGACTTTATCTTTGAGTACATCAATTGCTCAGATTTCAGTCCCAACCTCCATGCCTAACTTCCCACTGTAGACACATTTTGCCTTTCTTAGTGTTGTCGCTTTCACCTCTGCCACTACCATCCTTAGTGCGATTGATTTTAATCATATAAAAAGACATTTCTTCCTGTCTTCATCTGGCTTTTTTTCTTTGGCCATGAAGACTGAGATCGTGGTCACTTAATGATCGCAAGTAAATGTAACTAAGAGTGAACACTATGTTGTTATAATTTATGGGCAAACTATTTAATAACACTATTTTGGCACCTCCTCACCCTTGATGCCTACTTCAGTGACCTATTGCAATAGTGCTTTCAAGGTGATTACATGGCTAGACATGGTTTCCCCACTGACCATCTTTAAGCCAAAGAATTGCTTCTTTAAGGTATAACATGATATGTTATAAATCTCTTTGCATATCTACCATTTGTGTTATGAAAAAAATTCAGGAAAAAAAATAAGTCTTCAAAAAATAACAAATACCTCCAGTTTTGGCTCCAGTTCCGTGTCGAATTTTTTTGGGCGTATCTATTGTCTGTTCTCACATTCTACTCTGCCTCTTGCTTGCCTCTCCTTTGTTTGTCAACATCTGTCTTCCAATCAGGTTGTTATGTTTTCTGCCAGGTCAAACATTTTAAAACTGCTAACATATGGATGATAGAGGTCTACTTTTGCAGGTGGTCTTTGTAATGGAATCCATAGGTGGTTCATTGGATCCTTAGGGTTCTGCTTCTACTGTGTAATCTTTGATGTCATAGCTTCCTACATACGGTTTTCCCCTCATCAGGCAGGTATGATTTTGATGTTTGTTCATGATATGAAATATTCATCTTGCATGTCCTTCGAATATGCAACTAGGGCTCTTCTTGTCTGGTGTCAAAAACATGTGTTGCAATATAGAGGTGGCGCAGTGTATTAAATCCTCCACAGGTTTCTCCATGTTATCACAGTGCTGGTGGATTATTCTTTGTTCACCTATGGTATCGACTATCGACCTCACGCATTAGGCATGTACAATACATACCTACAATGTTTCTCCAATATTCTGTGCCAATGAATGTTTCTTTTTTAAAGATTAACATATCAACCTTCATAAAGATTAAAGAACCATTGTTTCTGATTTTTAACATTTTCAGTTTCAAGACAAATTCCTTTAGAGATACATTGGTACTGTTACCCCTCCTATTGGATGAGGCTTACACTTGTGATCTTTATTTGAAGGATCGGGCTTGCTGGATGACAATGTTGGATCATTTGATAGACTAAGGGGTACATGTGTGCTTTGGCTTAGAGATGTTGCTATCTTTTGGTTGAGTTGATGCTTTGGTTGTTTCTAGTGGATGTTGAATGACATCTCCTCATGTGGGAATGGTGTTCTGATTGATGAGTTGGCATGGTTGATATTTTGATGATGTAGTGCGCTCCCCTTCTTTGACAGTTTTGGCATGTTTGGAGGGTTTTGACCTCCAAAATATAGTTAGTTAACTGTTAGTGCATTACATAGAGTGGGAACCCATCAACTTAGGGTCTCCCTAAATTTTAAGTGTTAATTATTTCTCTGTGGTGTGATGATAAGATAAAAGAAGTGCTTTCCCATGGTTTCCTAAGGTTTGATTATGATGATGATGTTCATTGAGGTGGAGCACCCTAACACTTTGGATGAACTATTACCTATAGTTTTCACCTTGGAATGTATGACATTATTCTCTTGTGACGTGCTTGGCATACTTGCTCCTTGTTCACATTATTCTAGATATTTCAGTGGCTATTTTTGGTGAGATGAAGTTGATGGTTCCTAGTATGAACGCTCTTAAGTGTTTTGGGTGTTCCTAACACATCATTAACATTATCATTGCATGTTTGACATTTTTTGATGGTGTGCTAGCCTTATTCCACACATTTTGATGGTGATTTGCACTATTTTGACCATTTGGAAGCTTGTCAATAGAGCACCCTAGCGTATTTCATTGCTTTCACACTTGGAAAGGGGTTGTTTTGGGATATACCATGTTTTCTATTGGAGCGTCCTCCCTCCTAGAACATATGTTGAGGCATGGATGCATTATAATACTATATTCTTGCTCAGAGAGGTTGGTATACTTCTTTAGGGAGCATGTTATGTACCCAGGGAGGATAATATGGGGTGCAAAGGGAGGTACCCAAAGGAATAATGTACGTAATGTGTCCATAATAATATAAATGGGCATGATATAGGATTTCTTAACTACTATGATGAAGTCTATATGGTGTATGATAACACTCCTCCATGTTCTCCTGATGGTGATTGTTGTCACATATATAGCAACTGGGCTACTTTTATTCCTGAGCAGTACTACGCATTTCTTGAGAGCCAACCCTTTTACCATGAGACTAGCAGATGATGAGCCAGAGTTGATGATCTCCCACTTTTAGCAGATCCAGAGTATCCAGATTGACTAGTTGTATGCCATGACTGAGCCTCGTGAACCTAGATTTGATGACTGAGTTAGCCATTTTTCTTTCAGGACCCAGACCACAGATTGTTATATTGCCCATGATATGTAGCAGCAACAATTGTTCCAGTGATATTCAGATTGGTTTCAGACCCAGTGCATGTATATGACCCAGGGGATATTATGGTTTGTACATGTGGACTTTGATGTTGCTTTGTTACCTATTTTAGTAGTGAGACTTGGTTAATTTTGATTATATGTTGGCAATACTCTATCTTGGCTTAATTGGAATCTGAAGTAAATGATCTAGTTGTTTTGAGCGAGAGATTTTTTTGTATACTCATTGGCCTTGCCCTACTCCTAGTATGGATTTGGTCATTTCCCTTCAGGGACATAACTTGCTAGTCTTGGCATCAATTCCACTGTCTCCATCCATCTGTTGCCTTCCCTTTTTCATTGATTATCCTTGACTTGTAATTTGACTAGTAACATCTGTGATTTCCCCCACCTTCACCTTTATGTTGGAATAGGTCTCCATGTATAAAATTGTGTCTCAGTGTTGGCTTATGTGATGTTTATCATAGGGAATATCTACCTCTAAGTCTTGAAACAAGTAGTGCTACCAAAGAAAGTGTTTTTAGACACTAAAGCATCGAAGCTTAAAGTTATTCTAATGGATGCCTTGCTAGCAAAATAAAAGTGTCTTTAGCTGTGTTACATGGGTACCCGTACCAAGGGGTTGGGTATGCGAACTAGTAACGGGTACACGTACTGGGTACGTGGGTACTTCAATGGTACATCCCCAGCCGTACCCAAATCCAACCTCACGTACTGGGTACTTCATGTATAAAAATAGGGTACTAGCGTGGATTTTGGTATGCCGTACCATGTGTTTGGGTACGTGGCCGATACAGCCGTTGGACAATTTATCTTAGCTCGTTGTTCGGGATGAGTCAATTTGCAAAGTTTGAAGTTCAAAATTTTAAAAATTAAATAATAAAACACTAAAGCACATGTTATGTTGGTCCTTGCCCCTTACCTAAACCAGTGCAACAGTGCATTTCTCACTGCTAGTGCACTATGCTCACTACTCCAACGACGACGTGACATAGGACCTTAGTGATGCTAATGATATTGATCCTAAGGCTGTTGATGATATGGCTTGAGGAAGCCAAATCAACTATCTTGTTCATGTTCAATGTTTACTGTTTTGAACTTTCTTTTTCATGAACTTGAACTTTCTTTTGGATGTAGTATGGAAATGAAGTTTGAACTCATGTTGTCATGGACACATAATATTTCATGTCATTAATTATATTAATATAACTTCAGTCTTCTAGTTGATATCTACTATGAGTCTATGTCATATGATTTATCAAAATTATTATTTTATGTTTTAAATTTTCAATGTGAATGTTCATATGAATCATTGAATTTAGAAATATTAAATATGCATCTATGACGTGAGTGTGACAAGTTTTATTTTTTATAAATTTTAACACACACACACACACACACACATAAATATATATATATAGTACCTTCGACGTACCCAAGTACCCTGTTTCAAAAAGTGGCATCCCCGTCCCCGTCCCCGTACCCACATTTCCTGGCAACTTAGGTCTTTAGACACTACTAAAAATAGAAAAATAAAACTAGCCAGTGGCCAAGAGAAGAGCACTCATCCATTGTATGGTGTAAGGCTCATTTATCCCCACAAGGTATCAAGGTGAGGCAAGCCCCAGAAGGCTAAGCCTTAGTCATTTTCTGGAAGCCCAAAAGGCTTTCCAGGGCACTTGCTCTTAGAGGCTGGCAAGTTATCATTCAAAAATAAAGTTGATGGCTAGAGGATGAGCACTCATTCTTTGTATAATGTACGACCCATTTTCCCCCACAAGGAAACAGGGTGAGACTGGCCCAAGAAGGTCATGTCTTTGTCATTATCTGGAAGCCCAGAAGGCTTACCAAGGCACCTGCCTTTAGAGGTCAACTGTGAAATAAATGTTGAGCAAATAAAGTAATAAAAAAATTGATTGTCGAAAGTCTAGTGGATCCTTCTCATCATTCCACCCATTTGTGAGACACCGCCATGCCCTATTGTTCACCTATTCCAAGTTATGTGTTGTGTGGATCCCCTTTTCCTTTAGCGCAGGTGCTTACAGTGTTGAGTTATCAAGTCATCCCTGGCCTTACCTGTTGTTTATGATCCCTTCACCCTTGACTAGCAAAAGGGCTAAATCTATAAATGAGTATACACTGGAGGTTCTTGTTTTGAAGCAACTAATCATTTTGACTTGGATTATTATATATGTATTGTGCTTATACTTGCCAACAAAATCTAATCATTCTTGAGTGTCACTGCTAGCATAGATAACTGAGCATGCAAGTCCTTTTGTACGTTGCAGCATCAGAGTTTAGCACTTGGGTCATCATTTGATCAATTTGGACTTGGTCAATCCAGTGTTGACCAAGACATGAACAGGATCTGGGATGACTTATAGATAGATGATTATGGATGATGATTATTTATGGTCTACAGGTGTCCATTAGACATATTCATGCTTCAGATGGTGATTTGTTATGATGCTTTGTATTATTTCTATCATTATCAACATTTATAGGCTTTATTATTATTATTATGTTTCTGACATGGATGGGGGCCTCTGATGTACCTTTGTGGTGGACATATTGTATATGACTACTCATTCCTAGTTGATTTGGACATTATGAGTCCATTGGTGTAGTTGGTTTTTAGTTTCGGGCAGTTACATAACATATATGGGTCCTTGGGCTTTTTGCAACAGTTTTGTCTGGGAAAAATGAAAATAAAACACAATGTGGAAAAAATTAAGATCTCCTAGGGTGCCAGAGGAAATCTTGGGGTGCAGCGAGTCAATTGTACCATACTACCATGATCCCAGATCCATCCGTGTAGTTATTTGGCTTCATTTTTTGGTCCCCTGTGAGATATTGGTTGTTTTATGTTCCTAGGAAACATTTTAATAATAAAAAATGGCTAATGAGGAAATTGATTTGGGCAATTGAGGCAAAGGATTGGCATGGAATTGGTTCGAGGTGCGGTGTTTGGGTCACCTTCATCATCCGACATCAGCTTCACTTCACTCGGGATCCACACATCCTTGATTTATGCAGTTTGAGAGTGTTTTGATGTATATCGAGGGAGATCCCCTAGTGATTTTTATCACTCCTTTATATTATTTGCCACCACACCTTATTATTGTGCCATGGGGCCATGTTAGTGAAGGATAACATAACCTCCTAGCCCCACCATGTGCTACTTTGTGGTCATCAGTCATATTTTATGTGGTGCTCCCTCTCATCGGGCATTTCTAGTGATGCGCCCCCTTCTGTTTCATGCCAAATCTTGTTCGAAATTGTAACCAAGTGGAAGGATCATCGACATCCAAGGAAGCTGCAAGTATTTTTAGGTACGATCTGCAAGGTTAGTATTGTTCTTCGGTCTTTTTATCCATTGGTCCATTCAAACCCTCTTTTAAAACCCTAGTTTTGTAGATCTGATAGATCCAGTGAGTTTTTTATGACAACCATCAAAACCCACTTGGAGATTAATGAATAAACCCTAGATCTCAAGTTTCACATAAATCAGACTCCATTTGCCCTAGTATCTAGCACTAGTCACTCTAGGTGGGGGCGCCCTCTTTGGGTGGGTGGTCTTTTCTTCAGATATGTCAGATGGGTATGCTTAGGCCCGCCTCAAAATCATAGATCCAATACTCAAGCACCCCGATCTAGTCATCTCATGCCCAAATCTACTCTTTTGGGTCCACTTTGTCCACTTATGCAAAAACCCTAGGTGGGTCCCCTTAGGGATTTCATTTATTTGGCTAGATCTCACTAGATCTACTTCCTTGAACTATTTATGGTACAATCTCAATCAAGTTGGGTTATTTCCTATCTTTACTAAGCCTCCCCAACTTGGCCCTAGCCTCTATACCACACTTATTCCATAGATCTAGTTTTATCCACTCATTATCTCTCCTCTTTTATCCATTCCCAAACCCTAGGAGTGTTTTGAGTAGGTGCACTAGCCCTCGCAGGCTAGTAGGGTCTCCCCCTTGATCATTCTCCAGTCTGATCGAAAGCGACAAGAGCTCGTCCGGTGTGACAACTACCCTTTACCCGTAGTGGACAAGGCCTTTGCGGTGTCACCGATTAGCTACCTCACCTCTATTGTCCCAGATAGGATATCTCAAGTGGGTAGCTACACTTTGTTGATAGCAGTGATGAGAGTCTGCAAAGTTCATTCCCTTGTAACATCTTTGAAACCAGAATTTTTGAAGAAGAATATGGTGAACATGAGGATGACCGTAGCCAGGAATGTGATGCCATGGATGAGGATTCCCCCATATTTGACAAAGGTATGGATGATGATTATTGGACATACATTAAGAAGCCCATTTTTTATGTATCAAGAGAGGGGAGTGTCGATTTGGAGACCTTTGAAGATCTTAATATGGAAGAGGATCATGTAGAGTTCCCATATGATCATTAAGAATCACACACAAGTGCTAGCAGTGAAGACCTGGAAAGGCAGTGCATTGAAGAGTTAAATTCGGTACAACCGATGGAATGTCAGTCTGAGCCTACATCTTCACATTCAGAGGTTCCTCATGATTTGGAGCAGCCTGTGGCTTACACAGAGAGTTATCAACCAATAAACCCTTTTGATATATATGATGGAATTGTTGATCTTCCTCATCGTATAGATATCTACATTATTCCTATCCAGGCTTGGATAGAAGAAGCCTGCAGAAGCACATTCCAGTTTGGGAAGCAATTTGATGAAGTTCTACATGCCTATGATTTTCCGTCCAACTCGCCCCTCCTGAATATCCGCAAAGGTTTGTATTTTCTATTAAAGATATCCTTGTTTTGGCTGGTAACCAAACACAAGGGAAAAATTTTAAATTTTGATAAAATGTTAAGGTGGTTACATTGGATTTTTCATTTTACTTAACATTTTGATTATTATATGCTTAGAGTGGGAAAATAATCTCCTTAAAGTAGGTATTTTCCTTTTCTGCATTTCTTTTATGTACTTAGGTATAATAAAACTTTTCTTTCATTAGTTAGCTGCATTTATTTTGTTTGAATAAACCAACTTATTGGTTCATTTGGATTTTATATAAAGCTTGTGCTACTAAGTTTTTTTTGTCAAGTTGAGATGTTTTTACAGGTTATATAAACCAGAGATTCTGTTGTTCTAGTATCCTCTCCTTGCCTGAAGACAAGATCTAGCACACGTCCCGCAGTTGGAGCCAGATGTTACCACCTAAGTTGTACTGGGTGGAGTTTTCAAGCGAGCCGACAAAGTAGAACAAGTATTGTTACCACCTAAGTTGTACTTGGTGGATTTCTTAAGCGAGCCGACAAAGTAGAACACGTATACTTGTTCATTCTTCAGAGTTCAAAAGTCTACCAGGATTTTTCTAGGAGTCTATTCAAAAAAAATTGTAAAACGTGTTCATACCCCCTTGGGGATGTTGTCCGCCAATTGCACACCAGCAGCAGAAATCTTTTGAAAGCTGTCTCCTCACTTGAGAAAGTGGGAGAAGTGTGACCTTGGGGTCAAGCACAGAGCTAGGTACTATTACCTACTCTCCTAGCTCCTCCGTTTAGGCTAACTTCTAACAAAGCCAAGGGGGGTAGTCCCTAACAAAGAGTTTTCTATGGCTCAATGTTTAAGTTAATTTTTAGATGTTTCGGATGCGGATGGGTGTTGTTTAGGAGTTATTGTGATTTAAGATGATTAATGTGATGAATTTAACACAAGACAAAGCAATCCACGTTGCTATCACTGGAATTGAAAGATAGACAAATATTTGAGAGCTTCACGAAATAGACAAAGCATTCACAGATATGATTTATAACCAAACATTCGATGGACAAATGGCCTAGATTATCAACAACGCTAAAAGATGGGACCAATGCCTATGGAGTCAACTTATCAGAGATGCTTTGAGTGTAAATATGTGAATCCCAAAAGATGCCAGTGAATGTTAGGTTTTGCAAGTGCTCTTGGTAAGTTTTAAGAGTTTTTTGTTTGTGATCTTCACTTATGGTGGCTGGATGTCCTAACCGGTAATACCTTCAGTGGCTCCTTTCGAAGACATGACGAACCTGTCTAGGGTCAAAGGTAAGTGTTCAATAACTTAACTACCAGTGCTCAGATTAGGTAGCCCGGCGCCCACACTTGGAATTTACCCACATGCCTCAGTATTTATCGAACAATGCCGGTGCGTTGGTTATGGGGAAAAGTTTTAGTTAAGTTCCTCTTGTGGGATTTAAAGATCCAATGCCGTTTCTGGGTATTCCGATCGAAGATCGGTCAGAGCATACTCCGGCAAGGAGGTAAGGGGGTTAATTAATTAAAGGGATGTGAGTTGCGAATTTTATTAAGTTAATTAATTAAAACTCTCCGACAGAAAGTGCTCTTGACCTCGTCTTATGACAGTGGTTCAAGAGACTTAGCTAATCTATATGCTTGATGCAAGGATATGCAGTGGGAATGCTCTCCAATAGAGAGTGCTCTTGACTTGGATTACGACAAGTTCAAGAGACTTTCAAGATTAATTGATTAACTTATTAAACAATGAAAAGAAAACTCTCCGATAGAGAGCACTCTTGATCTACAAAGTGAGATTCAAGAGATTTCTACTTATGAAAGATACAAAAAATTAAAAGATGAAGTAATCAACCTAGTTAATGAAACAAAATGGGCTAATCTAACAATTAGTATCTACTTTGCAAAAAAAATGCAACTACTCCGAGTACTCGAAATAAATCTAAGCTAAGAACAAAAAACACTCTTCACCAAATGGGGAAGAAAAACCAAGTATGGGAGGCCCTATCCCACTTAGCCTTGTTTTATTAATGAAGTACAAATGCCTTTGGAACTTAATCCTTGTCAGGACTTTGAAAACTAACTTAAGTAAAAATGAAAAACTCTTATGAGTTTGTACAAAGGAGAATGACTTCTTTTTTGGCTTTGGATCCTTGTCTTTGGATCTAGTTCTGCTTGCTCTTTCTTGTTTGGTTTTGCTTTTGGTTCACCTGTGGATAAGAGCTCTAAACAAAGACTAGTGAGAGTGTTAGGAAACCAAATTTAACCTGTGATTCGAAAAGATTAAGTGGATGAGAAGACAAGTGCCTTATGCGATGAAACAAAAGATCAAAACAATGGAATGAGACCCAAAATCAAAACTTGGAAAGGATCAGACAAGCTCACCGTTTTTTATGTAAAATGCACGATTTTTGACGAAACGACTTGGGACTTTTTGCGAATTTAAAATTAAAGATTTTTTAACATTTTAGGCTAATTTCCAGAATCTGGAAAATAGCAGAAAATTGCACAAAATTAGTAAAAAAACAGCAAGTACAAAATGACACGCTTTTCGAGAAAAAGTCAAAAAAATCTTTAAAAAAAATTTGAAAAATTTTGAAAATTTTCTGATTTTTTAATGAATTTCCAGAATTTAGAATTAACAGAAAAAAGTAAAAAATCAGCCCAAAAACAGTGAGCTTGAAATGGCACGCTTTTCGAGAAAAAGTCAAAATTAAAAAAAATAAAATTTTTGAAAAATTTTGAAAATTTTCTGATTTTTTAATGAATTTCCAGAATTTAGAATTAATAAAAAATACAGAAAACCAGCAAGCCCAAAAAATGGAAAATTTGCACGTTTTTCGAGAAAACTCATGCACGTTTTCCAAGGCAAAAAGAAAGATGGATTTAAAAAGGAAATGAAACTAGATCTTTAAAAATGGACCTTTAGAAAGATGGATCTAGCTTTGAAAAAGTAGATCTAGGGCTAGAAAGCCTAGATGTAACTTAGTAGAAGCCAAGCAAGCTTGAAATAAATATTTAAATGACTTGATAACTTCTACAAAAGTGGAAAAGAGGTAGGATAGAACCTTGAAAATGGAGATCCATTTGTAGCAACCAAAGTAACCAATAGATTTTTTTTGAAGTTTGTGGTTTGATGGATGAGGCAAGCAAGCCCTTCGCTTCTTGATTTCTTAAAGTAGAATACTCCCTTAGGCACCTGTAGAATGAATGCATAAACCAAACAAGAGCTCTTGTGTTTGGGAGAATACCTGAAAGCCACAAAACTTAAGAGAAAAGCATAGATCAAATAATATTGTGCTAGATTGTTAGCCTTCTAATCACAAGATCATATACTTAAGAATCAAAAGAAATGAACTAAGAATGGTATCACCTTGAACAAGATGAAGCATGGCACACAAATAACTCCCACATGGACCTCCAAAGTCTTCTTGCTTTATTCAAATTCAAAAGATATTACAAATTTTTCCAGAGTGTACTTGCACAAATTCTCCATCCCAATAGAGCTGAAAGAGCCTCTACTTTAACAAATGAGAGAGTGCTAAAACCCTAAAACCAAAAAACCAACCCTAACCAGCTTAGCCACCTAACAAAGAGCTCAGACCTAAACTGGAGAACCGGGAGTGAGGGGAGGCCTCCACCTAGGCAAGGCGCCCCCACTCCAAACCTGTGCACTGAAAACAAGCCAAGGATGAGGCCACACGTGTGATGTAGGTAAGCTCATCCTTAGGTCTGGCTGGAGCCTTCGTTAGGTTTGGGAAGCCCACTGATGGTGCAAACGTTAGTCTTCACCTCGATCAAATCACCGGACCAATGAGTGCTCTCCATCTCATCTTTAGTTGGAGATGACATGTCTGCTAACTGATAATAAATTAATTGCTCTCTTAATGATGACTGAAGCTGAGTTATGATAACTCCAATCATCATAAGTGCTCCATGAGATGTCGTTTAGCCTTTTATTTTACTGAATTTGGATTAATTTGGAGAGTTTTAGTTTTCTCCAAAATAATCATTTTTTTAATAAAAATAATTTTTTAATAAAAATCATTTTTTTACTAAAATTCATTTTTTTACTCAAAACTAACTTTTTGAGTAAAAAGGCATTATGTGTTTGATTGCTGATCTGAAAGTTGGCTCTGACTGGCTGGCTGATCAAGAATGATTTTTGGCTTAAGGTTAGAGCCTTCAATCACTGAATTCTGAGTCCAGATCACGAACGGGTTTTTTCCATTTAATTTATGGAAAAATTAACCCAAAAAACTTAGGAAAAGTAAATTAAAAATTAAAAAATTAAAAATAATAATTTTTCACTGTTCGAAAAAGATTTTTTCGAATTTTTTTTTGTGTCCAGATGACTTAGGACATGACCGTGATCTATCCAAATAATGTCGAGTAGGCTTATAACACTCAGTTGTGCTCTAATAACCCCCCAAGGCCCAAAATTCAACATCGGGCATTCCAGCTTTGGAGGAAGCGGGAGAAAACCTCGTCAATTATACTCTGCTGAAGGCAAAGCATAATTGTCAGGGGCAAAAAATTCCCTGGAATACCCTATTTGAGATTCCACGTCTCAGGAGACCGAACCACTAAAAAATATCCTACTAGCACATTTTATTACAAACCCTACGGGGCCATGGTCAAAATTATTCAAATAAAAAAGTGACTAGCCAATATTGGCTAGACAAGCAGACGGATCAACTGATACACTGGAATCAGACTTTGAACAAGTCTGTCAACCGGCGGCTCCTCAGGTAACCCAACTATGGTACAAAAAGTTGGATAACAGGGGAAATTATAAAAATTGTGCTAGCATGGTCAATTTTATAAAAGGCTCGGCTTCCTAGACTTAGTCATCGAGGCGACTAGCCCAGAGTGTTTTTTCCCTCGGTAATTATTGGTTGTTGAACAAACGATTAATAATTTTTGAGTTTTTCACTCACACCTCCAATGTTGGGGTAATCGTCTTGGTGGTTAGACCTTAGGAGGTTATTAGAGCCTCCGTGTTAGTGTTTGTAAACATGTAAGGCATTTGAATTGAGTCGTATGGACATGTGCTAGGTCCCCCTAGAGTTTCGTCTGATTCCGAGAAAAATGTTTTTTTTTTCCGTTTTTAAGCCATTATTTAATGGTTTAATTAAAAAACTTGTAAATGGCATAAAAACTTGATCTGGAGGTGGAATTTGGCGTGGAGATGCTCACGTATGGTCATTTCTCCCTATCAAAGCATCAAAATGACACTTAAATGCTAAAAGTGCAACATTTTGGCATAAAAGACAAATTTGAAAAAGTCAAAATTAGGGTTTGGGTGACATGGCATGGTTTTTCCCCATGTATGAGACTTCATTCTAAATGGAAAGCATCACCTTAATGCATGTTTCACGTACCATTTAAACCAAATTTTAAATGCTCACGCTTATCCCATACGAATTCTTCAAAGTTTGAGTGTGGCCCACGCTTAGATTAGCGAATGGGTGGTATGATGTGACTTATCATTTAAATGACATCACATATCATTGGTTATATATACCATCATTTTATCCAAGGTTTGAACTCACATCACTTGGGTCGTACGTTTACTTTAGCACGAAGGATGGATCACAAGTGTGAGTATTGATTTAGCATGAGGTTGTTGGCATGCAATTTGATAGAGGATGAGGTGGCTTGGTAGGTGGAGTGAGGTCGCCTACCTCATTTGAGGTGGCGCCTCGTCCATGTTAATACTCCACTTAAACTGAAGTCATCCCACTAATTTCTCATCTCACTCAACTTCAACTCCTAGTGGTGATTCTCCTCCCCCCTCTATGGAGTTCCTATATATTGAAGGCAATTTGGACATTGTATAGATCAAAAGGTGGAACCACTGCTTGAAATCATTGTAATATTTTCTTGAGTATTGTTAATAAAAGGATTTGGAGGCAATTTCAGTGTGGGATCTATGGATGTTTGGATGGAGTTTACTCTATATTAGTGAGGTAACTTGTATTTGTTTTTATGCTTGCATATGTTAGGGATTAACTTGCTTTTAGAAGGAAATGGTATTCTAGTAAAGATAAAAGGTAATTCTTGAAAGGTTACTCTTTTATTGTAAGTCAAAGAAGACAACTTGGTATATGTATGATTTCATGTTTGGATCTACATTGTTGTTGTAGTTTTTGTTTGGTTTACAAAGGTATTTTTAATCCCCATTGCCAGTTTTGAGAATATTTTGCCGGAAGTCGAAGCTGGAGTATTAATAAGCAAATGGGCTCTACCTTTCCTTCAATAAATTCAAAAAAAGAAGCTTTGTCCTTCTGAAATCACCAAGGAGGCGATTTCTCTCCTTTATTTCCTACTCTACCCTGGGTTCTTCAACTTTTGATCTACAACTTTCTTGAAAAATTCTTTTAGTTACAAATGTCTCCATATCAGATCTATCATCTAGAGTTATATTTAAAGTAGATCTAAGGTCTAAAAGTTTCTAGTTCTAGTTTACTTCCAAGGTTCATTTAAAATCCTAGATTTGGTTCCTTTTCCTTTTTTTGCAAGTTTCAAACTTTGAAAATTAAAAAGCTTGTTGATGGAGTTTTGTGCTTTTTAATTTCTTATCTAGCAATTTAGTGCTCTGATTTGTTTGCTATCCTTAAGAAGCAAACAAAGACCCTGAGAAGGCAGCTTTCTAGCTCACTTTCTCAGTCATTTTCACTTAGTTTCTATCGATTTTACTTAGAATTTTTTCGGCATTTTTTTTTGTGATTTTCCCAAGCACTCTTAAAGTGTTTTGGGGCATTTTTAGTTAACGTTTGCTAGCTGGTTTTGCAGGTTTTATGATAAAAGAGGAGGAAACTCTAGAGAAAAATCGAAAAAAAAAGACCAACAAAGCTCCTCTTTCCATAAAATTTCTTTTTGTTAAGTTGTTGTAAGCCTTTAGATCCGGATTTGAAGGACCAAAGTGCATTCTTTTTATCATTGTAAAAATGTAAATAAAGTTTCGAGTAGGCTCATCAGATCCCATTCCACATCCCCCCTTAGGGGATCCGCGTCTGTGCCTTTTTTTGTGATTTTGATTATTAGTTAGTTTAGCTTTTAGTTTGTGTTTATTCCTTTAATTGTTTTCAAAGTAAAAGTACTTACCCCACGCTCTCTCGAGTATCCCAAAAGGGGGAAAGAGATTCGTGGTAGGAATTAATTAAAAAATCTTTCCTTTCTATTCTTAAAGCTTGAAATAAATCCCCTAGCTCTCCCGAGTACGGTTCACGGATAAGGGCTTTCCCGAGTACTAAACCTGGAAAGAGATTCTTGGGTTTTCATTTCTAATCAAACAAAACATGTTCAAAAACTCCTTAAAATTAACAAGGCCCTTATCCTCGTATGCTTTACCTCCACTGCAGCTTTGTCTGATCAGTCGGTTGTATTAGAAAAGGATCTGAGTGACTAGTAATTAGTCTCATCTTTTAAATTGATCCCCAAACGAAAATCCGATGTTTGTAGAATATTACTAAGTTGTGGGAAAAGTCTTCAAGTGAAGCGGAAACCACTAAGCAGTGATCGTGGGGCCCCGTCAGGCTACACCCTCGTTTGGTGTAGTGTTGGACACACCCCAGCGACTCCGGTTTAGCCAACATTTCCCTGTGAGAACCACTTCTAAGAAATTCCAGACACATCCCTCGTACCCCTTGGGTATATCTGGAACCCCTCTCCTTTCTAATAATCCAGATCATTACAATCTTAATAAAATCGACCAACAATTTACCCACTCCTTTAATCACTCATTAATAATTCTAAAATTGACCAACGAGACAACTGCAATACTTACACGACACAACAACGCTCCACTTTTACAAGCACTCCGTTATTTATTGGCACTAGTCTATATTATTTTTATGCTTAAATCAAATCTTGCAAGATGTCGAGAATGTTGTTTTGACTATCATATGTTGTTGATGTGATTTCTAGCTTGCAATAGTTCATTGTGTTATTTTGTCCATTTCACATTTAACTCCTAGAATAAGTCTTTTCTTTCGTAGAACAAAAGCCTTAGATTTTACTTTTCATAAGGACCACCCATCTTGGGCTTGCTAGGAGTTGGCCTAGACGGAGGAGCTAAGTATCAGGTGACAACACTTGGCTCGAGCTTGCCCCTAAGGTTGCACCCAGTGGTTTGAAGATTTATGCCATGTGACCAAAGGTGCGAATTAGGTGGCAACAAGGTACAACAGAGACATAAGGAGGTAACTTAAGTCCCAATTTCAGCTTCTAGGTCACTATACTTCTAGAGGTATACTCTATGTCAAGCAGGGTTTAGACCAACACATCAAACTATCGACCACATTTTTAATCTTTGGGCCATGAATGAGGAGGCACGCCACCATTCCTCGAAAGTCTATTGCTGCTTTGTAGATTTCCGGAAAGCCTTCGACGCAGTTCCGAGAGAAGATTTATTGCAACAGCACAAAGACATTGACATCACGACGACCCTCCTGACAAATATTATGCTCCTTTGTGAGTCCATCTGTGTGCGCCTTCGCACAGCTCGAGGATTATCTGAGTTCATCCGTAGCACCATTGGGGTGAAACAACATTGCCCACTATTTCCCACCCTGTTTGGAATCTACATAGATGAGTTGGAGGCCTTTCTCCATGAGCATATCCAAGACGTAGATGGGTGCCTCCTCCACCATGTCCTGATCTCTATTCTACTTTCGCTGATGATGTAGTACTCTTATCTTCCTCTCCGAAAGGTCTGCACAGACAACTTGATGCCTTAGCCCTGTTTTGTGACCTTCGAAAGTTGACAGTGAATTTGAGCAAAACAAAGGTTATGATCTTCAATGGGGTGAAGAAAACTTCAGACTTGCATTTCCTATTCAAGGGGGAGGAAATCGAGATCACCAGTACTTATACTTCCTTGGCAGTGCAGTTTTCAGGTCCCTGCTTCAGGATACGACTAGTGTTGAATCAACAAGGGGTAGGGGTCCCTAGCCCTTATTTGAGAGACACTGTTTTCGCCATCACTTCCAAGATATCTCAATGACCTTGATCCATCCCACTGTTTTATATGGATCAGAAATTTGGGGACCCTCTCTACTAGAGTCGGATTGGGCCTTAGCTGAGAGAGTCCAGATCCTTCTTCTTCGGCGTATCATCAGATTTAAGCAAATAGTGTCGCAGCACACCATCCTAGCTGAGTTTGTAGCCCAGCCCTTTTGTCTTGAGACAGTATTCATATTGGTTTCCTTCTTACATCGGATCCATGCGTTTGCCGACTCATCAAAAGGTTGGGACAGGTACCATTATCTAGCCTATTGCTCTATTGAGACCATTGCACGTGCTACCCATTCAGGCACAGCCAAATGTTGGCTCACAGGAGTCTCGAGCCTTCTTACATCAGTGGGGATCCAGTTAGATCATCTCCCCCCGTTTCGATATTCTCTAGATGCCGCCGATCACCTTCTACCTACCCGACAGGAGTTAAATAAGATCATCAGAGAGGATGTTTACAAGCAGTACGTCCAGGTTACTTGGGTCAATCCTCCGAGAGGATTGCGCTCAAAGATGGCCTTTTATGTTGAACACTTCTTGGAGATCAGATACGGGCTCATTGTCCGACCCCAGTACACGTTCCACCATTGGATGCATGCTCTTCGAATCCCTCTTGGACAACTCAGAGTAGGATCCCACAGACTCTGGGTAGAGACTGACCACCAGATTGATAGATTGGATAGGATTTGCTAGCTATGTCATCTACAGGAAGTGGAAACCGAGTTACACTTTATCTTCAGATGTCCTATATACTACGAGATTAGAGGACGCTTCCACTGCTTGTATAGGGGGCCTCAAACTCTAGTCGCCTTTTTCAGATACATCGATCGGAGGTGTTTAGCACTTTTTATTCAGGAGGCTCTCAGGCTTCGAGCGCAAGTCCTCCAGCCCCCTACCAGACCAGATACCACACAGAGGATCACAACATTCTTCAACATGCTACCACCTTCCAGGGGCACCAAGAGATCTACTGACTTAGATACGGATCCAGTTCCCAGATCAATAAAGATTGATGGATCTTGACCCACGAGATCCTAACGGCAGCTTCATACCAGACCTTCCTCCGAGAGGCGCACAAGACCGTCTAGACCTCACTGACATCATTCCAGAGGACGCCCCGCTCCCACCAGCTTCTATTCGGGCCAGTACACACTATTGCACTTCCCTCAGTTTTCCTCTTTTGGCCTCGGATGTTAGGAGTACTAGACCTTCCTCGGTCGTTTTGGCTCCCAGATCCTGTCAATCTGAGCTTCTCTGCCCTTGTGCAGGGTTACGATGTAGAGACTGGGGTGAGACCTCTCCCATGCTTCAGCCCAGCTCGCTTTGTACACTTTTACTTCTATAAATCAGATAGGATCTGCCAGCTGTGTCACCTACAGGAGGTAGAAACCGAGTCACATTTTATCTTCAGATGTCCTGTCTACTATGAGATCAGAGGACGCTTCTATTGCTTGTTCAGGGGGCCCCAAACTCTAGCCGCTTTCTTCAGATACACCGATTAGAGATGTCTAGCACTTTATATTCAGGAGGCCCTCAAGTTTCGAGCGCAGATCCTCTAGCCTCCCACTAGACCAAACACCACATAGCAGACCACCACGTTCTTCAGCATGCTACTGTCCTCCAGGGGCACCAAGAGATCTATTGATCTTGATATCGACCCAACTCCCAGATCAGTAAAGGCTTGGGGTTCTCGACCCACGAGATCTCAACGGCCGCTCTGTACCAGACCTCCCCCAAGAGGCGTTAAGGACCCTCCAGACCCCACCGACACCATTCTAGAGGGCGACCCGCGCCTACCGGCCCCAACTCGGGACAAAAGACACTTCTACAGTTCTCTCAATTTTCCTCGTTCAGCCTCAGATGTTAGGAGTACCAAACCCTCCTCAATCTTTTCGACTCCTAGATCTTGTCCACCTGAGCTCCTTTGCTCTTGTGCAAGGCTACATGATTGGAACTTGAGCACGAACTCTTCCATGCTTCGACCTAGCTCGTCTTGTACATCTTTACTTCTTTCTACTTCATTGCTTATACTGTATTTACTTTTTTCTTTCTTTAAGGGAGATCGTTTGATCCTCCCACATGCATAAACTATCATTGTAACCGACAGTCCCGTTGACCTACTTTGTGGTCATTAGTGGACATTAATAAAATTATCTTTATCTTATCTTATCTATCTTACTTCTTGTATTGTATTTCTTTTTAAGGGAGATCATTTGGCCCTCCCACATGCACGAACACCATTGTAACCGACAGTCTCGTTGACCTACTTTGTGGTCATTAGTGGACATAAATAAAATTATCCTTATCCTTATCTATGAAATTTAGGGAAATATCTCCTAGGGTTCGACTCTTCTAGAATCTAAACGAGTCATCTTGGTTTTTTTGCTCCAAATTCTTTTAAATTTAGGCGAATATCTCCTAGGGTTTGACTCTTTTAGAATCTAAACGAGTCATCTTGGATTTTTCGCTCCAAATTTTTTTATGTGAAGTTTTAGGATCTAAATTTTTTAGGGTATAGCAGGGACATAAGGATTTAACTTGTGTCTAAATTTCATCTTCTGGATCGCTATAGTTTTGGATATATACTCTATGAAGTTTAGGGAATTTTTCCGTGGGTTTGGGTCTTGCAAATGAGCCATTGACACTATTGCTTCAACTTTGTTTTCGAGTCCTTTCAGTGTCTCAAATTTTTAGGTTACAACGAGGACATATGGAGGTAATCTATGTCAAAATTTTAGCTTCTAGGTAGTTATATTTTCAGATATACACTTCTTTTAATGTGATGAGATCAAGATCACTGGCACCTACACCTATCTGGGGGTATAGATCACTGGACTTCGTTTTAGTTTATGGCATTCCCTTCAGCCTCGTGTCAACAAAGGATAGGAATCCTTATCCCTTCTCGAGAAACAATGCTTTAGACACCATTTTTTGGGCATCTCAGCCAAGATGTCTCTCATGGACACTCTCATTAGACCCATAATCCTCTATGCTTCAGAGATCTGGGAACCTTGTCTACTAAACAGTGATTGAGCTTCAGTAGAGAAAGTGCAGATCCTCCTCTGTCACATTATCATATGCAAGCAAATAGTTTGTCGACCCATCATACTTGAAGAGTTTGTGGCCCGCCCCTATTGACTTGAGGCAATGTTTCATATTCTGTCACTCTTACACCATCTTTGGAGGATCGTTGACTTGGCTTGACTCGGCGCTAGGGCATGATCAGTACCCATACTTGGTCTATCTCTCATTGTAGTCCATTGCCTTAGATAACCCTTTGGGCCCTACTAGATCATTGTACACAGGGGTCACGGATCTTTTGGCATCTATGGGAATTAGAATGAATCAACTATCTCATTTTGGTATTCCCTAGACACACCTGGAAACCTGTTACCTACCAAATAGGACTTGAACATAGTCACCCGAGACGAGATCTATAGACAGTTCCTCTAGGTCGCTTGGACCAACCCTCGAGACGGGTTACATCCAAAGATGATCTTTTATGTTGCATATTTCAAGGATCTAAGGGACGGTCTCATCATCCAGCGCCATTACACACTCTGCCATTGGACACATGCTCTTCGTATCCTTTTGTTCCAATTCAATGTGGGCTCTCATTGTCTCAAAATTGAGACAGGTCACTAGCTCGACCGATCAAACAGGGTATGCTAGGTTTGTCATCTTTGGGAGGTCGAGATTGAGGAGCACTGCATCTTTTAGTACCCTATCTATTACGATATTCGCAGGCGGTTTCATTTTCTATTCAGGGACCTTCTTTTCACAGATCTCGGTCTTTGGCTAGTTTCTTCACATACCTAAATCAAAGAAGTTTGGCCTTATACTTAGGGGAGGCCCTCCATCTCTAGTCCCTCATCCTCCAATGACATTTGCAGTTAAGACCATCCTCCACTCAGCATATTACTTCCTTCTGCCCAGCGCTACCCTCCTCTAGGGGCGCCAAGAGACCTATTATCACAGTTTCCGTAGTAACCTCTAAATATGATCCGATCTAGAATGGCAGAGAGATATAGTCACCAAGAATGCAATATCTAAAGAATCCTACCTCCCAAGGATGTTATTGGTTGTCACTCTGGATATGTTTCTTCTCTATTTAGGATTCCTAGCTCACTCAAGGTGAACTAGACTAGACATGGGAGGTGTCCCAAGCCCGACCAAATAGCCAGACCCCTTTTAGGGTACAACATATTAATGAGGATTTAACAATTAGTTAATGAGATGTACCCCATAGAAATGCTTCCTAGACTTAAAAATGGCTATGCAGCTTAATTTTGGAGGATTGGCTAGATTATTAGTTAAGTGTGATTGATGCAATCCAATCCAAGTTAAGGCTCAACTTAAGTTTAGAATCAAAATCTAGGAAGTAATGCTAGGGCCAAAAATAATTCCAATCACTATCTTGAGGAAAATGATCAAATTATTTAGGAATTAACACAAATGGGAGATGGAATGAATTTAAATGAAGACCCTAATCACCAAGATGCTTGCTACACACAAGATATCACTCAACACAACCTATAGTTTGTAATGATTGAAGTGATAACTTGCTTCAAGGACTAAAGGAAGACAATCTGGTGACACAAGCTACACATCCATACCACAAGGCATCATACAAGCAGAAGGGAAGGAACCAGACCACACACTCCAGATCCAGAGACACAATGCAACATGGGGTCTATCCAACACAAAGATCCAAGTAGGGGAAAGAACTTTAATATCACATGTCAAGGTTCAAGTCAAGGGTCAAACTCAATATGGAAGAAAAGGATGGGTGAAAAAGAGTGAAAAGGTGGTGCCAACACAACAAGGGAAGACTAAGTATAGATAAGGTACACAATACTAGTGAACATATAAAAAGGTCTAAACATTCAAGATCATATATCCACTCACTATAACAAGTCTATGAGAACGATGCAATACAAAATCACCAATACCAATCACTATGTTAAGTTAAAGCTAATAAGATGAACAAGACAGTTTAATAGTACCCCAATACACATATAGACTTGTCCATCCATATACCTGTCTCCAACTCCAACTGTATGGGCAAAGGTAATATACCAGCTACCTTCTCCACAAATGACCCATGGCTACAACAAGTCCATCTCAATGGATCATACAAGGCTAAGTCCTGTCATGGGATACTGTTGCTGATCAAAGGAAGTGGCTCTGGCTGACTTTACCACCGATGATATCTGGAAAAATATGCTCAACACATCTGGTATTGGCACTGACTGGAAGAAAAATAGTCTATTGCATCATGGTAGCTTCAGCTATATTGTATGTGATAACAGATGTATCTAAGAACTACAACATATAATATGTCAAATTGAATTAATGGATATTTACTTTCAAATGGTGCTAGTTTGGTTTCACTCCTCTCTATCAAAAGTTATGGCTTCTATAATTGACAAACCCATTTTTGCTCACTCTACAAAGAATTGTTGCTTCGATACCACTTGTAGCATCTCTAAAGTACAATAATGAGACAACAAATGATCTGACCTAATCAACAACAAGAACCATAGCACAGATAAATCCTAAAAAATTAGAAATAGATCTATAAGCACATTCACATAAAGGTTGGTGACACATGCACACCCAAATGGATCGCATTTGCAAATCCAAATTGTTGGAGAAACACTTATCCAAGATAATCTCTACTAAGAGAGAAAATTAGTAAATTTCAATAAATGGTAATAGAATGGGAATGAGGAGTAAAAAGTTAAAACCCCATTGGAAAAGTGAGCCCATTACAGGCTGAATTATTTTTGGAAAAGGATGAAAAAAGCTGTTATAAGTTTTAAAACCCAAAAGCTTATAACAGGTTTTTAAACATGTAACGGTTTTTTTTCCATCCTTTTCCAAAAGAGAACCCCTACTCATACAAAATGATTGGGTGATGTCCTAACTCATGGCCCAAGCTACCATTATGGGGTAATTGGGTCCTTATTTAGCTTAATTCATATCGATCTCTTGAATTAAATATTTTTTTAAACTAGGATCATACTTTTATGATATTCGATTACAAAATTATTTAAAAAATCATGCATTTGTATACAAAATAGCTTGATGTACATATACATTACTTGCACAATAAAAATTGTGTTTAGGTATACAACAAAATCAATGTGGCTAATGAGTAACATACAGTGTCAATGGTCCAGGTAAAGCTTGAACAAGTTTAACAAAATCAATCGAATGCAAATAAGAATGTTAGAAAAAAATAACACATGATATACTGAAAAAAAAAGATAAAATGTATTATGACATATCCATTGCATTGCATTAGAAAGGCTAGTTGTTGCAAAAATGACAAATACAATAGTACCTGACTGACACCATTTGTTTTAGATTGAAACTTGTGAGGCCAAATGTCATAGAAGTCCTACAAAACAAAACCCTAAATGAATCAAACATAAAGAAATTATATAAAAAAACATTTATCAAATAGCATGGGCATTATCATATTCGACACAAATAGTGAATATAAAATGGTGGTAAATATATTAGAGATTTTTGTTATTGCAACCAACAAACAACCATATTGATGACATGAGACATAAAAGAAAAGCATGTTACTCTATTTTATCTTGTGACTTGATACTAGATAAAGGAAAAGCATTAAAAAATAATTAACCATTACAATATGTAGCATGAGTCGCCATTCATTTCCAAAAGAATAATGTATCATATATACATTAATGTTACATATTCCACGACTCCATGAGCTTCATTCACTTGCAGTCAATGATCCACATGACTCACTTTAAGCATGGTAGTTTTTTCTTTAAACAAAACTATAGAAATTGGAATAAACACTAACAATGTTTCCCTGTGATTATATGCATCACCTTAAATAAACTTCTACAAAAAAAGCCTCCATAGAATGTCTCTCTAAGAAATATATGTGTTGCACAAAAGAGTCAAATCACACTTCATGCAAAACACATAGTATTCCAACGCAATCTACACAATATAATAACTTCACATTCCAAACTTTGCTGCAATTGTTCATCAGAGGCTTGTAACAACATCCCAAACAGAAATCAAGGCCTCACAAATAAATGAAATATATGGCATCATATAATAATTTTTCATTATTTGTAGCGGAAACATGAAATACATAGTTCTTCTACTACAACATTTTATTGTCCTATTAATGACCAGAGCTTAAGCACGCATGTAGAAAGCTAGTAGCAATGGAAACCTCAGGTATAGATTCGATGGGACTTCCAAAGGAATGTTAAACTAAAACTTAGGTTATAATGGTCAATTAGACATTAGACTTGGGCATTAATAAAGTCACTTTCGACTTTATATTATTTTGTGTGTTATTTCACTTTATTGTGTTTATCAATTCATCCCACATTCATAACATGGATTGACCCAACCTAACTACAACCCTTTATAAGAAAGCTTTCGCATTCCCATCTTTGCAATACAGTACGATAACTCTTCAAAGTTATTTATCGGTTTCTTTATGTGCTCAATTTTCTGTGAAATGGTATCAAAGCTCGACTAGAACCATGTAGCCATGAAGAGTGTGAAAACCTAGGGACTGCTACCGACAGAGGCGAATTAAGGGATCACTAACGTAGCACATCAAAGAGCTGAAAGGGTTATGTCGAAACCAAACAATTTTTTTTTTAAAGGACCTGTATGGATCAACTGTACAGCGAATGTATAGATCTGTATAAATTTATTCACATGGAAAAAAAATCACTAGTGAGGCACCATATAGCTGCCGCAACAGTCGTACAACCCAGCCACTAGTAGCCATATTAAGCTGTCGTCCTAGCCACCGCCAAACTATACATAATACAACCATCAAATTGTATGGACGCACATACCGTATGTACTATGGACTTGTACAAATTGGACAATACAACAAATAGTAGTTGTTGGTCCGTCAATTACTGTACAGTATGGAACAAAAACCATATAGTCCAGCTGTGTAGATTTTGCTCAATTTCAATACCGATCTATCAATTCAGTCAACAGGGACTCGATTGTACATCATTAGGCCATATAATCACAAAAATGAAAGTCGTACAGTTAATTTGAGAGTTGTACGAACTGTATGTACGTGATTCCAGACATCGATTTGAGTTGTATGGACTGCGTAGACGTTATTCCACCACCAGAACTAGAAATTGACTGCAATTGGTAAAAATTATCTGTTATTTATCCCATCTCAAGAATTTAAGAGCAGATTGGTTCTATTTTTACATGAATGGCTGCCTAGATCTCGAGATCTGGATGTTTTAGCTGTTGATATCTTGATTTTCAGCAGATTTACAGAGAAATAAATTATTTTTGTGTTGGTTTGTATCCGATCTGACTATTTTTGAGTTATTTGTGAGCAGATCTATTTAGATTTGCATAATTTACAACTAATTTAGTATAGATTGAGAGTTTGCAAGGCTTGGTTTTAGCAGACTTGTCAAAATCTACATATATTGAGCTGTTTGTGGGCAGAATTATCAAAAAACTGTGTTGATAATTGATGTGTGGCTGCTACAATGAGTCAGAACCAGCATACAATGGTTTCACAGTTATTTTTCAGCATTTTACTCTCTTTCAGTCTAAGTTGCACGAAACGGAGAAATGGGGACGAGTTTCTGAAACAGAGATGCACTGGAAATGTGACCCCCCAAAATTTTGGGTGTCCCGATCCCCACCTGTTGTTGAGCTTCCCTCCTCTTTCTTGCTTTCTGCACAATCCTTGGCTTACTGTTTGGAGCTTGAGGTGCAGCATTAGCAAGTTGTTCATGTCTTCTTTTAATTCTATCTGCCTCATCTTGCTCACTTTGATACCTCCTCCTCTCAGCTAGGTCATTTTTTTGGGGAAAGAATCAACAGCCTTTCCTGTTTCATGCAAAAGATGCCCCCTCACTCTAGGTAGGAGCCTTATAATGCCCATTGCAAAGATTGCAACGGCACCCCATGTAATTCAGAAAATGTTAGCAGCAGGGATCATAGCACCTACAAGACATTCAGAAAAAGGTACTTCAGGGAAAAGGTGCTATGATCCCTGCTGCTAACATTTTCTGAAGTTCCTTCTGAACAATGGGGGCGAACTTGGCAGATACAAGACATTCAGAAAAGGTACTTCAGGGAAAAGGTGCTATGATCCCTGCTGCTAACATTTTCTGAAGTTCCTTCTGAACAATG
Source organism: Pseudotsuga menziesii (assembly GCA_001517045.1). Lineage (NCBI taxonomy): Eukaryota > Viridiplantae > Streptophyta > Pinopsida > Pinales > Pinaceae > Pseudotsuga > Pseudotsuga menziesii. The sequence continues at coordinate 51,476 of LPNX010004081.1, forward strand.
GGGGCGAACTTGGAATTTATCTACCTAAGTTTTTGTCGGAAAGGTTTGACCTCTTTGGCTTCTTCTGTGAGGGGAATGGTGTGTTGAAACACATCTTCCCAATAAGTTTTAAGTTCATCATAACTAAAGGCCAACACATCTCTATATTCTTTGATTAAATTGATTAAGCTGTTCCTTTCCTTTTCTGAAGTACCTTTTCCAATTTTTATCAACTTGGGGTCTTTGTCTATACCTATATTTATTTCCACACAATCCCCAATTTTTATTGACTCTTTTTTATTTTTATGATGATCCTGTCTGTCAAACAACTTCTCAAAAGCTATAAGGCTACTTGGAATATGATTTCTGATATTATCCTCACGCTCCTGATACTCTTTACCCTCTTGCTGATAACTGATCTTGCAACCTTCAAACTCATGGAGATTATGGATGAATCTTAAAAGTTGTTTATCATCTTTAAATACCTGCCAATGGTCTACATTACCAGGAATTGAAGGCTTGAAGTTTATGTCCATTTTGTCATTCCCACTAATCATCTCATCTGAAGGTTGAAGGGTGGATGCTGCTATTGCCAACTTATCTGCTAAACCATTCATTTCCCTTGGGATTTTCTGAAGATTGAGTGCATCAAACCAGTGCATGGTATCCCATATAGCATTCCTATACTTCCTTAGTCTATCAGTTTTACACCGATACTGATTCTTAAGTTGGAGGATGACTAAAGCCTGAATCACCTTTTATGTTTAACATTTTTATGCCCATGTCTTTAGCAGTTTCTAATCCTATAAACAATGCCTCATACTCGGCCACATTGTTCAATGCTTCAAACTCCAATCTAAAAGCAAAGTTGCAGATTTTATTAGAAGGTGAAATGATTACTATGCCTGCACCCTTTCCAGCTTTGGAATAATCTCCGTCAAAGTACATTTGCCAAACTTCAACTATCTTTTCATTTTTGATATTTTCTTTAATAAGGGCCATGAAATTGGACAAGATGGCATAGTTTCCAAAGTTGTCAGGGCAATGCACAAATTCATTTCCCGACTTCTTAGGATTCTCTGCATGCCACTTTCTTTCCTTTTCTCTGTGAAGTATAACCCTAGTGTTTTCTAATGCAGGTATGGTTGTGTATGTCCAATCCATTTGGATGTGTCCACCTAAAGTTGCAACCCACTCTCTGGACAAAAGCATTCCCCAATTATTTGGTACATCGATTACAACAACATCCATTGCCATGTTGATGTCAGGATACTTGGCCAATTTTACATGTAGGTTTAAGATTATCCCTAACACTTCAACTTCTCTTGCATCCATTGCACAAACATTGTGGTAAGGTCGTGTGATCCTTAAATTTAACTATTCCATTACTTTCCTTGTAATTACGTTTGATAAAGCACCTGAAGCTAACATGCAGTTATGAAGGAGAAGGTCATCAACTAAAAGAGAGACATAAAAAGGCGGGTGATCCTCCCTTTTTGGATCAACTCTGTGAAGAACTACAAGCATATCTTCGAGGACAAAAGGAAAATCTTCAAGGACGGCATTATTACTTGGAGGAGCAATTTCATTGACAATATTATGACTACTTTATAAAGCTTTCTTCAGTTTTTCTTTTTGGCCAGGAATTTGAAGGATATCAGTAGCATAAGCTGAAATTTTAACATCATTCAACCATTGTCCCATGTCAAGCTTTGATTCTACAACAACCAGAGGGTTTATAGTAGGAGGAATTGTTACCTTAGGTTTGTACTTTTTAGTTGGTGTAGACTTCTCCTTTCTCTGATAGGTAGCCCCTTTGTATCTAGCATTCCTCATTTCTAAGATTTTTTCCTAGGAAGGCATTTCACCATAACTTTGAGAAATGAAATCCTTTTCCAAACTATAATCTACGGCCTGTTGCCAATGTTGTCCTGCCAAAGGGTAGGTTCGACCTACCCATGTTCACGAACTCAGGCTCGCTTAATGGTGTATCCTGACTACTGATTTCAGGGAGTCCATGTTCCATTACTTGGTTTGCAATGTAACAAGTACTTTCCTGGTGAAACTGAGAACAAGGCCTGTAAAATGGAATTGCATCCTCTACTAGGTTGACAGAATCCAACTAGTTTGGAAACCTAGGTTCTTGAGTTTTCTTTGGATACATCTGATTAGGGTTTGGTTGAAAGTTCCTTGGTGCATGAGAAACATGATTTCTTTCCATCATAACCAACCTATTCTGAATATGATTTAGTTGAGCAGCATGATTGGCCATCTGTTGGTTTTGATTAGTCACCAAGGTTTTCATCATTTCGTCCATTTCCTTCATAGGATCTTTAGATGCTTCCTTATCCTCTGATTCAACCGCCTTTCCCTTAGATTCTTTGTTATAGGAAGAGTTTCCTCTACTGTACCCTGGTATGTTGGACTTACCCGATGATTGCATATTTTTTCAATTTTCTCAGCCAATTCCTGGGCAGTCTTTAGATCAGCAGGTTCTTTATCTCTTAACTGATACCTCAAATCTCCAATGAATGCTTCAATATAATAAATGAGGATAGCAGCATCATTTGGCTTGATTTCTTTATGAAGATCAGAAACAATGCGCCTGCATTTTGTATTAAATTCATCCATGGTTTCATTTTCCATCTTTTTTATGTTATGAAGGGCAACAAGCCGATGCCTTGGTTCCTTTTTCTCTCCCCATTTCTTCCTAAAACCATCCCGGAATTCACTAAGAGTTTTGTATGAATTATCAGCTAAGTCAAGGTACTATTCTCCAGCATGATCTTCTAAGGATAAAGCAAAGAGCTTCATTTTGACGTCGTCATGGTCATGGGCAACATCATTGCAATAACTAACAAGGAGCTTTTCAAACTTCTGAAGGTGAGACTTCGTGGTGATGGAATTGTTGCCCTGAAATGTGTGGAGCTTCTTGATAGCATCATTCGAAATGACATGGGGAGCACCTGCTATCTGAGAAAAGTCAAGGGGTTTGAAGAAATCCGTCATTTCTTGAGATTGATGGACATGACTCGCTACAAATAAAGTATGGATATCTGAGAGGGACTGGGACCCTAAATCTTCAAGGATTCTACGAGAAGTCTGCTTATTTAATCTCCTTCTATAAGCCCTTTCAGGCCCAGGGATGAGATCAAATACTCTTTTGAAGTTCCTTCGAGTAGAATACCTTGGAGGGATATTAAGCAATGGAGTCGCCAAATGGATCGAGGTTTAATTTAAAATTTTAAAGACAAGATCTATCAAAAATTTTATCTTTGTAGAAACAAAAAGTTAAGTTAAGTCGTACTCGGGAATAAAAAGATTTATCCCCGACAACGACGCCAGAAAATGTTGCCTCCTTTCACACACCAGGGTGGGGACGTGGCAGATATCTTCAGGCCACTCGGTGTGTCCTTGGGGGCAAGTCTCGAGTCAAGGCCATCACCTTGTTCTTGACTCCCCCGTTTTAGGCCAACTCCTAACGAAGCCAAAAGGGGTAGACCCTATTAATTGCTAAGGCTTTTAGGCTTTAGTGTTTATGGTGATGAAATAAGTTATTTAGGAGTTGATAAATGAATTTAACACAAGATATTTGCAAGATTTATTGCACCACAACAACATAAAGATTAATACTTGATAAGCAAGAATGCAGAAACATATGCTAATATCAAAAATAGGCCAGTGCCAATAATGGAGTCCACAAATGAAATTGTTGTTGAAAATGTGAAAAGGATGTTGCAAGTGCTCTTGGTCACATTTTAAGTTAATGTAAGATGAGTTTATGTCCAAAACCCTTAACCGATACGGCTACCCACAAGGAATATGTAGGCTGGTTGGAGTCTCTAAGACGATGTTCAACACTACACCGCAAGGGTGTAGCCTAACTGTGCCTCAAGGTCACTGCCCAGTTGTTCCTGCTTCCTTTGGGTAATTTGCCACCGCAACGGCTTAAATCAAGGCATTGGATTTTCACCTGGGGAGGCTTATTGAAAGATGTGAGATCTAGTTATTCTAGTCACCCACGTTGCTTTTGATGCAGTCGACTGATCAGACGAACCGTAGCCAGTGCAGAGCATACACAACGGAGTCTTGATAATTTTTAAGAATTTTAACTTGTGTTCTTCGTTTAAAAAATAAAACCTCCAGGAATCTCTTTCGGTCCAAATGGACCTCAATCGCGAAAGCGAGGAGGGGTTGATTTTAGATAACTGAAAAAATGCCAGATACAATCACAGATTATCTAATTAGTCCTACCACGCATCTCTTTCCCCTTTTGGGTCAATCGGGAAGTCATGGGGTAAGTAGTATGATTACTTTGAATTTGTGAATATTGAAAGTATATAATGCGAATTCAAAGTATACAATGCTGCAATACAAGACAAAACTAGAAAAAAAACGAAAAAGTGCAAAAATGACAAAACGCAGGATCCCCCTTGGGGAGATGGGGAGTGGGCTCGAAAGAGCCTACTAGAAATTTATTTTTATTACTCGGTTACAATGCTTTAGTGGAAACATTCTTTGGTCCTAGTTATCTGGGATCCAAAGGCTTACAAAATACAAAGAAAAGAAGCCCGACTGAGAAGGGAACCTACTGGAAGCTCCAAATGTCCAAAAAATGTGTTTTTGGGCAGAGTTTTCTTCTCTTTTTTAATGGACCTGTTAAAAACCAGCAAGCCAATGTCAGTGAAAGACGCCCAAAAACACTTTGGAAGTGTCTTTGGACAACACACAAAAATTACAAAAAAAAACTAAGTTAAAATAATGAAAACGGGCAAAAAGGAACCAAGGAAAGCAAGCGCTTTCCTTGGGATCTTGGCTTGCCTTTTGGGCAGCCAATATGATATGCACTTCTATGCTAGATATAACTTTTAAACTTTGAAGGAAGGACCAAATACTTAAACAAGTTTTCAGATCTACTTTTAAGAACTTGTAAAAATAAAGAAACTTTCGTAAACTAGATCTATGATACTTATGGAAAACTTTGGAAAACGAGATCTAGCCTTTTTGAAACGCTTATGTATGAGATCTAATGAAATATTTTGCATATGAAAAACTTAGAAGCTCATGCATAAACAAAGAACCAAGGAAATTTGATTTTTAAAAAGCGAGGAAGAGGAGAGAAGGTTGGTTCATTGCTTGAAAGAAATAAGCTGAAAGGAGGCCCTTTTGTGGAGCACCGAGGGACAGAGTCTTGAGCTTATTGGATAAGGAATGGCGTCAATCTTGATCCACACCTTATCCGATCGAGAACTTGCAACTAGATCACAAAATCCTGCACAACACCTCCTGAGATCTGGATATATATGTATGAAACAAAAAATGAAAGATCATGCAAAAATAATATTATTTGAGCATATAACTTAGATTCTTGAGAATGCATAATATGAATAAACAAGAACAAGTAATCTCACTTGCCTAGCTTACACACTTACTTGATTCAACTGAATCCTTGAAGCCAGAACACAAAGCAACACAAGAATTGGAAAAAATTTGCAGTTACCACATTAGCAGCACAACGCTGGGAATCCACACAATCACATGCACTACACAGTATAGCCTCCAAAGACTCTTTATTCACAATGAAAATAAGTAGTATTACAATGGCAACAACTCTTCATCCAACTCTAACTAACTTGGAAGAGAGAAAGGTTGCTTTATTTATAGCCAGAGCCAAGCCCCTAGGGGGCTATCAACACTGAAGACGCACTCAAAGTTAGTTGAGTTGATGTCACCACAACTCCAATGGAAGTGAGTTGATGTCACCACAACTCCATCACTCACTATCTTGCAATAAAATCCAAGCATGGACTAATGTATAAACCCAAGTTTCATTTAAAAACACGTAGATATAAAAAAGGGAGGGGTCCACTCTTTAGCCAACGCATCCATGCTCACGATTTCCCCTCATTTGACGTCATCCACCAAATGATTACTCGCTTGCTTTAATAAATAAAACAAAGTATGGAAATCAAGGTATAAACCAAGGTTCCAATGTGAAGTGGATAAAAGGGGTCCACCTCCTCCAAGCTATTGTAAGCATATTGTTTAGCGTGAGCTCCTCCATTTGACATCACCTCCATTTAGAACATATTCACCACTTAAATTTTAACCAAAGTTTACACTTGAAAAGAGTCGCATACTTTTGGTGACATCATGCCATGTCATTTCCATACATTTTTAAATGAAATTTGACTTTTTCCAACCTTTAACTTTAGTGCCAAAATGTCATAATTCAGCATTAAAATGCCATTCTGACGCATCTTTAGCCAAATAATGCTCCACGGGGTGTTCTGGCTACCCGACTGATGTGGAAAGTGGTCCACAAGGTAAAGTGGACGTTGCGGGTGTGAAAACGAGTGTCTCCATGTCAAAAACGGACTCCGTATTTGACTTTTATTACTTTTTGAAAATTACTAATTAAACCATTAAAAAATGGCCTAATTTTGCGGAAAATTTTTATTTTCTCGGAAACTAACAAAACTCTAGGGGGACCTAGCACATGTCCATATGACTCAAAATCAATGCCTAGCATGTTGAAAAACAGTGAAACGAAGACCTCCTAAGGCCGAAACACCAAGACGACTACCCCAACTTTGGAGGTGTGAGTGAAAAACTCAAAAATTATTAGTCGTTTGTTCAACAACCAATAATAACCGAAGGAAAAAACACTTTGGGCTAGTCGGCTTGATGCTTAAGTCCGGGAAGGCGAGCCTTTTATAAAAATTAAATGCTAGAACATTTTTTACAATTTCCCTAAGGGGGTATGAACATGTGTTTACAAAAAAATAACAAAAAGTTCCCAGACAAACCTGAATGACTTCTGAATTCTGAAAGGTGAACAAGTGTATGTTCTCATCACTCGGCTCACTTGATAATACCGACTAAGTATGACTTAGTAGGTAACAGGTAGTCCCTACAAAGAGTTTCTAAGGCTCAAAGGTTTTAAAGATTATTTAGATGAGTGATGTGGATGGGTGTTTTTTAAGAGTTTTTGATAAATATTTACAATAAACGGAATCTAGTGAGCATTTGCAAGAGAAATTAGAAATAAACAACCATTTGACAATTGCACAATTAAAGTAAAGCATTCATGATATGGAAAATAGATAAAGAACAATACTTTAGACAAATAATAAGCAAATAAATAGGACCAGTGCCAAATGGAGTGCTTGAGATTGTTTTGCAAGTGCTTCTTGGTAAATTTTACTGTAAATTTTAAAAGGATAAAGCAATTATTAAAGGGAAAGGAATCTCCAAGATATACCTTTCAGTATTGGAGATATGTCCGGATAACAATCTAAGTGGTTCTGTACGAGAACATGTGGGTTGTCCAAAGTCCCAAAAGCGGTGTTCAACACTACACCAACAAGGATGTAGCCTAACTGTGCTTCCAAGATCTCGGTACAATGGTTCCCGTGTTCCCAAGCAGAATTTGCTGACTTTCGATTATTCAGCGATCAATGCCAGATTTTCGTGGTTTTCTTGTGAGAATATTTTATTATGGTTGAAATAGATTTAGAATGTGAGAATTAAAAAAGTCTACGACTGCTTCTGGGTATCCCAACTAGGTAGAGTATACACAGTGTAGCATAGATGTTTTTCCTGATTTTATTAATTGTGAGAACGAACCATTGTAACAACTCTCCGACGAAGAGCACTCTTGATTCACCTTATGGCGAGATTCAAGAGATTTATGAAAGAAAAAACTGCTAAAATAAAGAAATAAATTAAGCAAATGAACTCTCCGATAGAGAGCACTCTTGATCCACCTTTCAGTGAGATTCAAGAGATTTTGTGTTCCTTTTTTCTTTAACAAATTATATAAAAGCAAGAAAACTAATCTAAGACAAAATTAAAGCCTCTCCGACAGAGAGTGCTCTTGATCCACTTTTCAGTGAGATTCAAGAGTCTTTGGATTACTTCTTTTTCTTTTAGCAGTTAAATAAAGGTAAAGAATGCTCAAATGAAATTATACTAACAAAGTTTTTCTTTTATGAAAGCAAAAAGACCTAATCTACTCTAAACAATTATTATGCATGTAAAAAGCCAAAAATAAAAAAACAAGGGGCGATATAGGCTTCCCCCAAATGGGGAAAATGGGGTGTGGGAGCCTTTATCCCACTCGCTCTTTATTAACATGTTACAATGCTTCAAAAGAAAGAGTGTCTTTCGATCTTTGAAAAAAGGGTCAAAAAGGCCCTAAAACTGCTTGGGAAAGAAGGGGAATGAAGAAGGGGTAAATGGGTTGGATCTCGGGTGCTCCGGAAGGCTTAAAGCACAAAATTTCGGCAACAAATCCATCTCTTTTTTGTTCAACCTGCTAAAAACCAGCAAGTTAAAAGTTTATAAATTAGTGGATTAGTGCAATAATGCAATAAGAAAAATACACTACTAAGTACTAGCAAAGATTGGAAAAATTTGGGACTTGAAGTACTAAGTAATAGCTGCTAGATCTAGGCTTAAAACTATGACTTAGATGCGCTTTAGATCTAGTAAAATAACAAGCTAATATTTATAATAAAAATTCTTCTTTTTTAAATGAAATAGCTTGCTTCAACATGTAACCAAGGAAAAAAGTTTTGAGATTTGAGAGAGGAAGAAGAGAAAAGCTTTGCTCAAGTTTGAATCCTTCTGAGATTTGAAGGTATTAAAGGGCACAAGAATTTGTAGACTCTTCAAGATTTGAAGAAGAGGGCAATGCAACTTAACTCTTCCCCATACTCCAACGTTGCAACCTGAAAAAACTTATTCACACTTTTGCACAAAAAGGGATCAAATCTAGTACATTCAACCAATGGAAACCAAAAGAGCATGAATCCAACTTAATAAACAATGCTACTCTCGAATTTCAAGAAGCCAAAATGTAAGTAAATAACTTGAAGCATCAAATATTTACCCTATGTGTTTCAAAAAACCCTCTAAGCTAGATTGATTATCAATTCGATACCAAGCATAAACAAATTAAAACAAGTTTACCTCAATAAGCATACACCATTCACTATGTGACATGAACACCAATGGACCTCCAAAGGCTCAATATTATTCAAATGATAACAAACAAATTACATGAGCAGAGGTTCCTTGCTTCCACCTGCAATGAGGAATAAGGCCTCGTATTTATACAAAAAGAGAAGAGCTACCCTAACCCTAGCGCAAGCATGGAGGAGAGGGCGCAACTGTCAAGTAGCTGGAGCTCCAACTGCAATGATCTGGAGTTGAACTGAGTGCCGGTAGATGTGATTGGGGTGAGGTGGCCTCCACCCAGGCAAGGCGCCCACCCTATCACCTTGGAATCATCACCAACCAATAAAACTGTGCCAAAGAAGGAATTCACCCAAGTTAGCTGAAAGAGGCGCAAATCCCAAGGCTTAGTTGTCTATTGTGCTCCGATACTGACTCGGATCAATTTGGTGATGATTGGAATCTTCCCAGATGCCTTTTGTCGAGTTAAATAGCCCTTTACTTTATTCAATTTGGTTTATTTTAGGAAGTTTTTTATTTATCTCCATTTAATATATTTATGATTATTTTAATTAAATATTCCTCATTTATTGATTTTGAGGAAATAATCAATTAAGTGCAAAATAATCATTTGAAACTGAGGATAAGTGGGTCTAGGGGTTAAATGAGTGTTTTGGCTTAGAAGACAAGTATTTATTTGCCAAAATCCACCCCCAGACCACTTAATTATTACATTTTGAAAATTTTCAATTAAACCATAGGAAAAATGGTTTAATTAATTGAAAATTTTAATTATTTTTCAATAGTCAAAAATAAAAAATAAAAGATCCAAGGACGTCCGCTAAAAAAAATTTCGGACAATGTTTTAACACATCTCGGGACCTAGGAAATGACCATAGAACATACCAATAGTGTCTAGTAGGTTCATATTTTAATGTTTGACTCTAAAACCCCCCAAGGCCTAACCGCCAAATTTGGGCATTCCAACTTTGGAGATAGCAGGAAAAAAACTCATCGATTATTACTCGGCTAAAGGCAAAGAATAATCGACAGGGGAAAAAACTCCTAAGAATACCTTATTTGATTGTTCAGTCAAAGGGAATCAAGCCACTCAAGACCCCCCTACTAGCACACTTTATTACAAACCCCATGGGGTATGGTCATTTCGATAAAAAATAAAAAAGGCTAGCCCAAAACTGGCTAACTCTGGAACAAAATGAACCTTTGAACTCTGGAAATGAACATGCATCATGTTCAATAACTGGCGGCTCACTGGAAATCAACTAAGTGCAGAATTAGTGGATAATAGGAGGCAACCCCCTCAAAGGAGAAAGTAGTGAAATAGAGGTATATATCTCATCCAAAACTAAAATCCTCCAAGGGGTGAATATTGTGTAGGAAAAGGATGAGTCTGAAAATGTTATCCAAGCATAAAGGATGGATGCAAAACTCGACCTAGGTAATGGCCTGAAGGACCATCTTTTTGCAATTGAACTCTCTCAATGAGTGAAAATTTGTCAAACTAGGTCGCCAAACCTCAATTGCACAAAGAGTAGTAAGTTTTATGGTGTCAACAAGGAACAACATCGTTGGGATGCTCTGAAAATGCAAATAGAAACATTGACACTAACACAAAGGGATGCATACCCCTTGTCCAGTGAGAGCTGGGAAGCCAACCTCGTGGTGAAACTAGAGCTCATGAATGAACCCCTTAATATGTGTAAACAATGGCAATCTCAACCTCCCCCCCTAAAAAATATTCCACCAAATATTCTTGGAGGTATGGAAGATCATGACCTTAGTCTTGCGAAGATTAACCATCATTTGCTTAAGGTCACAAAGGCTAGCATGGGAACCTAGCTTCCAATGGATGCACTTGAGTGAGGATGCTAACAGGACCACCTCATCTACAAACAAGAATATTGCAATCAGGAGATGGTGTAGGATGCAATTGTTGTCTACATGAGTATTCTCTAGGTACCTTTCCAACCCATTTATGTAGATCCCAAAAAGCATACATGATAGATGTAATATCCCAAATCCCGATATTTTCTATTTCTATGCAATTTTACTGAAATAGCCGGGCATGCAAACTGCCATGCAAAATTTTCCTATTTTATAGCTGAAATTAGGGTTAGGGTTTGCAGGATAGAATGAACACTTACAACTGATAAGCCGGCTGAAAATGCTCCAGAGAGAATACGCATGCAAGATGAGCTAAGCTGATGAAGAAATGACCTAGTTTTCTGCTGCAATACCTCGGTTGGCTGAATCAAACAAGTGTGACGTTTTTGCTGAAGGGATGGTCAGTTTCAGCTGGAAATAAGTCGGAAGGAAGGTG
>LPNX010004081.1:64741-74752 GCA_001517045.1 Pseudotsuga menziesii
ACTGCTCACTGTCTCGACTGCTCTGCTTATTGTCTTGCACCTCATGTATTTCGCCTGTTATAACTGTCTGGATTCCTGCTGTAGGTGATGAAGAGTGTACCAACTCCATCTCATTACATGGTTGGTCCACAATCTGACTAGCAAATGTGCTTGTGTCGTTAGACTCACAAGATGGCTCTAATGCTATCTCCTCATGCACATCCTCATCATGTACTGTTAACTCCAAATGAAGCTCACCAACAACCTGTACTTCATGCTCATCTTTCTTCTCTTCCCCAACTATGCCTTTAAGGAGATCCTCATCCAAATCCTTGGGCTGGCTCCTGAACTGGATGGTGTAATAATCTTGAAAGGACAATGCCGCACATACCTCATCACCCAAGGCTAGATACTCTTAATATCGAGGCAAGTATTGAAGTACTGCTAACCTCTGCCAATTTCCAGTCAAGATCCTTCTCATTGTCTTCATGTTCTCACAAGCTGGCAGAGAAAAACCTTTGTTCTGACATGCACGTCACCAACATCACTGACATGCATTTGCATGTACACGCATGTATCAACATGCACTTTTATTCAATTGTTATGTGCCCACAACTAACAAGGATCATGCTCTGATACCACTGTAATATCCCAAATCCTGATATTTTCTATTTCTATGCAATTTTACTGAAATAGCCGGGCATGCAAACTGCCATGCAAAATTTCCCTATTTTATAGCTGAAATTAGGGTTAGGGTTTGCAGGATAGAATGAACATTTACCACTGATAAGCCGGTTGAAAATGCTCCAGAGAGAATACGCATGCAAGATGAGCTGAGCTGATGAAGAAATGACCTAGTTTTCTGTTGCAATACCCCGGTTGGCTGAATCAAACAAGTGTGACGTTTTTACTGAAGGGATGGTCAGTTTCAGCTGGAAATAAGTCGAAAGGAAGGTGTGCCCGTGCCGGAGAGGATGACCGGAGCATGCAAGAGTTTTGACCTCTCCAGATGCCCTAGCGAATTGATCTCTCAGTCTGCTGCTCACGCCCCCACAACCCTGTAAACTGCTGCTAGCTGCCCCGGATGGACAATCTGATAGCTGATAATCACCCAATGTAGTAGAGTGATCCTATCAGTGAGGATGCAGGCTGCATGCGGAAGAAATATGGTGATCCAGAGTCCTGGTGAATGACTTAGGGTTTCCTAGCTAAATTGCCTCAGCTGTACGGATGAATCTGCAATAACCTTCGGACTTATACTGGAATACTGGATAATGATGAATGCAATAGATACGGTGACAAACCTGGATTGTTTATCCTAAAGGAGACTAGGGTAGATGTCTCACTACCGAAATCCCGTCAGCTGAAGACGCCGTCTCCAACCCCAACTGCTATGCCCGCACACTATGTTGCTTCTTAAGAGCTCCAAAATAATAATAATCCAAAATTAAAGTCTCCATTCACTTTATCTTTCTTTTATAACTTTCAACTGCGAAAACCCTAACTTTTGACCTAATTAGGTCACTTTAACTTCTAATTTGCAGTTGACTTGTATGCATGAGCATGGAGACTTAATTGAGCGCATGCATCATTAAATAATGCTTAGATGTCATGCATGTCACTTTTAGGGTTTGCATGTCACTTTTAGGGTTTGCATGCATGTCATTTTTAGGGTTTGCATGCATCTCACTTTTAGGGTGTGCATGCATGTCATTTTTAGGGTTTGCATGCATCTCACTTTTGGGAACATTACAATAGAGATAAATCGTATTTGACCCCAATGGTGCTTAATAAAGTCAGGAACGCCCTATTGTGTACAATGCCTCTCAACAACTATCTCATAGAGCATCATGGCAACCAAAGTGGGAATAAAAACACCAATGTTCTCGCAATCTCTGGAAAAGGAGAACCCTCAGAACTGGCTCAAAAGCCTTTTGAAAGTCTACAAAATAATAGAAGACTTTGGAAGACCATTGCCTAGCTTCCTCAATAATAGTCCAGAGCATTAAAATGTGGTCCACCATTTAACAGCCACTCCTAATTCTTGCTTTCCCTATGGCCCTAAAGTTTGTTTCTTTTAAAATGCTTTGAAAATCACAAATTTAAAAAAGTGGCATAAAGTTTTGGAAAAGGTGCACCTAATAATGATGGTCGTGTAATTGTTTGGATACAAGTTGCTCCACAATTTCAAAATCAAGTAGATGATGTGATGTATAGTACCCCATTGAAGAGATTGGCAATGTGAGATACTAGCGACTCCATACCATGCTTGAGAAATTTGGCCTGAAGACCTTACCCATTCACTGCTCTTCTTAAACCCATGGCCCAGATAGCTCTCATAAAGTCTCCTGGTGAAAAAAGGTAGCAAGAGGTGGGCAGAGGAGTGGACAAGAACTTAGGGCTGAGCTGGCAAGTCATAGACGGATGTCATATGTGAAATGCAAGAGTTGTAGTAAATATCAAACTTCTCTGTGGCATGTACCTATGCTTTTGAAAACAACAAATCTCTTGCTATACTCTACAATCAATACTTGCCAAATCAGAAACATTCCTGGATGCTAGTTCAGACATGTTTAATCCCCCTTCTAGTGTCACAAATTACTTGGGATTCTAAATTTCTAAATAATTAATTTGCTGGCATTCAATGGGCTTTGCCTTTGATTGCACCCTTCAACGTTCTGATAAGATTTTCAAACTTGGCAGGCATCCACAGCATAGGTTTACACTTTAAAATATTCCCTACAGTAAAGAATATCTTTAGGTTCCAAATTTCTTAAACATAAGCACAATCAACAAGGATAAAAATGTAACATTAATTGAGTGAGCATTTATTTCATGAACACATCTATAAATGTTGCGCATTATGTTTTTGGCCAGGTAAATACCGCAAAAACTGTTGTTCGAAGTATTTCTGAGTGGACTTGGGACACACCAATCACATTATTGCAGGCTACAACAGATAGCATTGCCATACGTACACTCTGAAACCACAACAAATTTGAAATATTAGAAAATTTTCATGTAAAATTTTCAACTGCTAATGCAAACAAATATGCAATCAGCATAGAACATATCAAGGAATAAGATAGCGCCCATTAAGCATTTATGCCTATTTACAATTGAATAGAAAAAGAGGGTAACATTTTCTGTTAGACTTGGGTTTGCTTTTCGCACCTCGCTACAGAGGCATTTAATACTTGGGAACACTTGTTTCTCCTAAAACAAATCCCATGCAAAAATCAAAAGGTTTTATCCATTTAAAGGCATATAATGAGAGACTCAAGCACTGGCTGATTAGGTAAACGAAATCAAACTTACAATTCCAGATTTTGCTTCAAATGTGAAGTAAAAGGATATTCGATCAATCAATATTTTCATCTATTATGCCTATTTACAATTGAATAGAAAAAAGAGGGTAACATTTTGTGTTAGACTTTGAGTTTGCTTTCCACACCTCACTACAGAGGCATTTAATACTTGGGAACACTTGTTTCTACTAAAACAAAGCCCATGCAAAGATCCAAAGGTTTTATCCATTTAAAGGCATATGATAAAAGACTCGAGCACTGACTGATTAGGTAAACCAAATCAAACTTGCAATCTTGGATTTTGCTTCAAATGTGAAGTAAAAGGATATCCGGTCAATAAATATTTTCATGTATTTATACTTTGAAGTGCAGAAAAATCTTCTTGTAGCAGAAAAACACTATTTGTCTATTGCCACAAATGCACTGCATTTCAAGTCTAGAAATGGCTTAGCTGCATCCAAAGCCTCTCCATTGGTTAATTCAAAACAAATGTGAGTTTCCATGGAAATATTTATTTCATCCAAATTGTGCAGTGGTTGTGATGCTTTCTAGCCAGACACATTTCCAAGACTTGCAAAGCATCCTTTTGCAAATATATCAAGTACAAGATAAAAATTAAAATTTCTCCACTTTCCAGAGACATACAAATTAATGTTTTGTTCTATTGTATTTCATGTTTTAAGGTATTTTGTTTTCTTGTCCTAAGTAAGTCAAATATCACTTTTTACTATAAAATATAATAACACCGCAACAATTTCTTTTCTGGCATGGGTGGGAAGGGGAAGCGCCAGGTTGATAGTCCTCCAGCAGATGTACCTTGTGTCCTTTTATGTAATATAAGACTCAGTTTTTTTGAGTTGTCCAGCCTCGGACAGTCTCACCTTGTATTTTGCATCCTGCCCATTGGATATGGTTTTATACAGTTTTATGACACCGTGCTACTGCTTGTAACTTTCTTAATTTTATCTTAGTCTTAGTTTCAGCATTTTCTAGGAGTTGTGTTTGCACTCCCACATTGTACTCATATTGGATGTACCATCTAGTCCCATTGACCTACTTTTGTGGTCACTCGTTGGACATTAATGGAATTATCTTATCTTATCTTATCTCCACAACCACATGTTAAAAAGGTTCAAAACAGGAAAAAATGTTCAAATTGAAGTTAAAATAAAAGTTAAGACTCTATATTATCATGAAGATGCTTGTATCCATTTCCCTTAGAAATCTCTGGAAGAGGAAGTGTCGATTTCCTTCAATATATTGTCTCATAAAGATCTATATATTGTCGGGAAGATGCTTGGAGTTATTTATCACAAGTTTCAACACTTGATTGAAGGACAAGGCTGCAATACCCAAGAAATCCAGTTTTATAGCTAGGATTGATGCAGGTTTGAAAAAGGAACCAATTATTTACAACTATCTACTATTTTTCAATTTTGAGTACCCCTTTTGGTTGTATGTTGTATTGGAATTACATGTAATGTTTGTATGATTCCCTTTCAACTTTTGCAATTTGTTTTTCCAACGCATCTTGTAAAGTGAATGTTGTAGATTGCAAAACATTCAGGATGCTATGTTGTATGTAGGCACAACTTGACAAAACTGAACTCCAATCAGAGAAATTATGTGTCCCTTAGGGACAATCTTCAACAATAGGACTGTCTTGTACTGCAGGAGGAAATTCTCATCCTTAATATGAGGTCTGGAATATGATGTATTTGATTTTCTGATCCTGTCTTGAACAAACTCATACCAGACTCTATTGCTCTGCATTGCACTTCTGGTCTATATATTGCGTGCATTGATTCGTTTAATTGAAAACCTTTTCTTGTAATGAGCTCTATTGCAAGGAATTCGAGATGGTTTATAAGGTAAAAACACACTACAAATGTCATATGGTATACATTAGCAGGCTATTTCTATTGTCTATATGAACTGTCTTACCGAGCTGACAAGCTCCGTTAGGCATCTGGAGCTTGACAAATTCTTTCAGGAAAGAAAAGGAAAAATATTCTTGTTGCTCATTCAGACTCCACAACATATTTTCAATTTTCAACTCTATTGCACTGATGTATGTTCAACGTACATGAAAGGTATAAATTCCCTCTTCTAGGTTTGACACTTGCCATTTCTTCTAGAAAAGTTATAAAAAACCATTTATATATTTTTCATCAGGGAGGTTAATCTTGTACACATATTGTCCAATAAATTCTGAGACCAACCATGGATGCCACTTTACTTGAAAATTGGAGTTTACATTTATTTCATTTGTAAATTTCAAGCATACCTAATACTTAAATGACTTAAAAGCATGCCACCATAGGCTCATTAAGCATGGGTGGGGAAAATGTCACCTAACCTATATTTGTTGGACTAATGTTTATACTGAGCGGGGCCGGGGGGGGGCAGGTGGGCGGCTACTTTTTCTTTATTTAAACATTCATTCACTTTGAAATAGTAAATACACAAGCTCAAATCACAATACACAAGATATAATTTTCGGGAAAACCACATAAACTTACTTTTATCAATTCATGTAGGCACCAATCTACTGTTGTAATGTTTGTAGGCACCAACCTACAAGAGACACCAATCCCCTCAACAGAGCACCAACACAGCAACATATAGGCACCAACCTATTGGAGACATTGATTTCCACAACCGAGAACTAACTTAGTAAGATGTAGGCACCTACTGGAGACACCAATCTCTTGTTGTTGCTTTTGTTGCTGCTAGTAATTCATTCCATGTTTCGATCCCATGCCATTATGTACTCTTCCAACACACAACACCTCTCTCTAAAGACGTACCATAATATTTTTCAAATTTACTTCATAATCTGCCTCAGACTTGCTCCATAATATGTTTGAAGATGGTTTCAAGATCATTAAGAAACCCTTATTTCCAGAGCCCATATCTTCGAAACTATAGCGAACAAGTATCTGAAACTTGGACAAGTACTTGAAGATCTCTCCATCTCCTCTAAGTTTCACTGCTTGATACGTTCTATAACAAATGTTCTAGTGAAAGTTCTACTGACCTATTTGAAGTTGATTTCGGGGTCATTAAGTAACCCTAACTTGTTGAGGTCATATGTCTGAAAATATAGCAAACCAATATCTAAAACTTGGACCACATGTACTTCAAGATCTCGCCTACATCTCCTCGAAGTTTCATGGTCTGAAATGTCCTAGAACAAGAGTTGAAGTGAAGAGGAACTGACCTTATTCACCCAACGAATGCCAACACATCACCAACCTTCAACAACCGTGCGAGTCATCCTCTCCAAATTCCACACATGAGACCTTTCCTCATGCGAACCGTACGGCAATGGAGTGAAGGAATAATTAAATGAAGGTTTTCTAACATAGTTTTGAAACAACAAAGGTGTTTTAAAAGAGGGGAGGGGTCCACCCTCACCCCACCAAGCGCATGCATGCAATGCTAGCGTGAGTCCATGTTGACGTCACCCTCCTTACTTGGAATAAATCGTAGCTATATTTTTTTATGTGTAGGGGGTCCACACTTGCTAGAATCGCACCCTCCACACTTGCTAGCGTGAGGCTTCATCTCCTCACGTCACTTTCCCTTTTAATTAATTCGTAGCTTCATCTTTTTAAACCAAAGTTTACATTATAACTCTTTAAAACAAATCGCATGCCTTATGGTGACATCATGCCATGTCACTTCCTCTTTTAAAATAATGATTTTTGACTTCTTTTGTATTTTGACTTTAGTGCATTTCTTCATAATTTAGCAATTAAATGCCAATATGATGCTCTGTTAGCCAAATGATGCCTTTCGGGATGTTTCAACTGGCCGAAACATAGTGAAAGTGGCCCCTGGGGTAAAGATGTTGCTCCGGGCTCGAAAATGAGCCCAACCACGCCAAAAACAGACTCCGGATCATACTTGTTTTACATTTTGAATTTTTCCATTTAAACCATTAAAAAATAGCTTAAAAAACAGAGAAAAAAAAAAAATATATATATATATATATATATATATATTTCTCGGAATCAAACGAAACTCTAGGGGGAGCCAGTACATGTCCATACAACTCAATTCGAATGTCTAGCATGTTGAAAAACACTGACACGAAGGCTCTAATAACCTCCTAAGGCCGAAACACCAAGACGACTACCCCACCTTTGGAGGTGAGAGTGAAAAACTCAGAAATTATTAGTCGTTTGCTCAACAGCCAATAATAACCAAGGGAAAAAACACTCTGGGCTAGTCGGTTTGATGCTTAAGTCCGAGAAGCCAAGCCTTTTATAAAAAATTAAATGCTAGGACATTTTTTACAATTTCCCCAAGGGGGTATGAACATGTATTTACAAAAAATAAAAAGGCTAGCCAAAACTGGCTAACTCTGGAGCACACTGAACTTCTGAACTCTGGAGATGAGCATCCATCATGCTCAATAACTGGAGGGTCAATAAAAAGTTCAACTACTGTACAAAATAGTTGGTAACACGATCCATTATTCATCTAACTACTAATTAAATAAGAAGGGTTCTTGGCAGTCACTATTAGTTATTTACTTTAATAAAACAAATATGACAAATTTTACCTAAGATTTGTTGAAGAAAAACATTGAAGCCATGGAAAGCGAACTTGGAAATCCAATCACTATACTATCATTAAGCACAAAAAGGACATTAAGCTTCATAGTAGAATCTCATATATTTATTATTATCACAGCATAATATATCAAATCCAATGAGTTACAAGGAGTTCGTCCTCTCCTTTTATAGCAGGAGGGAAAATAGGGTTTGGAGTCTAGACCATGTCCATGAGTACAATAATGATTGATGATCTCAAGAGATAAGAAAAATACAAATCAATGGCTAAGATCCTTGGTCCATATGCAAGATCTAACCAAAATAATCAAGAGAATGCCAAGTCATTGCCTCTAGAAGAGCGAATCATCTAGACCATGTCAATAATAGTAAATAATGCCAAATGCCATTTGCCTCCTGAAAACCATGTGCATAGCTCAAACCACGTGCCAGTACCATGTGCTAACTTCCCAAGGCAAATCATTGGTCAAAATATCCTCCATGAGTCAAAGCGTTAAGCAAGCTAATCCATGCATGAGGGGGGCTCGATCCAAGTAGTGTGAACTGTGAAGTAGATCAAGGGATGAGATCCAATCATGAAGTGATATGGGTGCTAGATAATCCCAATAAGCCTCAACATGTGTGCCCAAGTGCCAAATCACCAAATCATGCCTCAACATGTGTGCCCAAGTGCCAAATCACCAAATCATGCCTCAACATGTGTGCCCAATTGCCACATAAGCAAATCGATCTCAACAGTAGTAGCCTAGTAGAACCTCAACAGTAGGATACGTCACGTACAAAAATATAATAATATTTTTTTAAATTTTTAAAAATTCAAAAACATATTTGGAGTTTAAAAAACAAATCCATTTATGAATCACGACATTAAAACTGAAATCATTAGACATTTTATAAACTTGAAGATTGAAATGATGCATCATGCCTCATACAAAAAGGCTAAAGCCAAAAGGATAATATCATCATCCGATAATATGATATATCATGATAGTAAATACAAAAATGAGTGTCTCATCAATGATCACTCTAGTAATATGATAATGTAGATTGAATCTAACTACAAATCCTGAAATGGGTCTACATCCTCATAATCTGCATATGGAAACTCTACTTGTACATCTACATCATGAATAGATGTTGCGGGGCCTGGAATGGTGGAAGTTGCATCTGATGAAAGCTGAACTAGTGGTACAATATCCTCAAGCAGGTTGAGGTGAGTCATGGCATTCAATGTCATGTTTAAGTCAAAGGTCTCGGGCTCCACATCCCACATCCTACTCGGACCTTTCTTATACTCTGGATTTGAATGTGATAGAAGGCGGAGGTTGGAATGAACATATACAAGATCTTCAGCCTTTGCTGCTCCTAGTCTGTTTCGCTTCACCGAATGGATGAAGCCATATGTACTCCAATTCCTCTCAGCTGATGAGGAACTAGCAACTTGCAATAACAAGCGGGTGGCCAGAGTTGAGATATGAATGCTTTCCCCGCCATGGAAGCCCCACCAAGTAATAGGATCAATGTACCCTCGATCATTCATGGCTGTTGGATCTGAAAAGCCACCAGTGGACTGCACAAATGCTCCAAATTCTGCACGTACTTCCATTGCAGTTCCCATATCCCTATAAATTTTCCTTAGAGCTGTCTTGTATCCCTATACCACTTCAGAATCCCTGTTTGGGGCTGTCCTACCAGGTAAAGACAAAATTTTGGAATGATAATATTTCGGGTGCAGTGCATATGCCAAAAGGTGCAATGGTGTGGTCATTTTGTTCCACCTTTCAGTAACTATGTCCTTGACTTTATTATAAAATGTTTCAAAGGGGTCATTATCATTTTCCTTGATAATTTCCCTTATCCTCTCCAGCATACTATCTATGTTCTCATAAACTTCCCCCAAGCAAGGCATATCTGTGTCAAAAACCCTGATCATGGTCAAGATTGGTTCAGTAAACCGCAGAAGGTATTGGACCTTGTCCCACCATGCATCATCAAGAATGATAGACTTGATCTTCTGTCCTCTATCAGAAGTGGAAGTTCTCCATGATTCCCAAAGAGGGTCGATGACCATCGCTTGCAATGCTTGTCTGACCTCCACAAGCCTCTTTATGACTAGGGTGTGGGAGGCAAAACGGGTTTCA
>LPNX010004081.1:75069-97365 GCA_001517045.1 Pseudotsuga menziesii
TTGGATAACATTTTGTGGCCCCACACTTTCGATTGCATCAATAAGAATTGAGGAGATGAATGTTGCATCTTTCTCTATTCCACTGCAATCAACAGCCTTCAAAAACATTGCCCCTCGGGGGCATATTGCAATAACATTAATTAAAGGGCGGTTTCTTTGGTCTCTCCATCCATCAGAAACGATGGACACCCCTGTTTCTGCCCATGTATCTCGGATTGACTGTAATTGTCTATCCACAGATTGTCTTTCTGATGTTAACAAAGTAGTGCGGACCTTTTCATAACCAGGGCTCTTGTACCCTTGTGGCGCTTCATTGACTGCCTTAATCATTTGTTGCCAATAGGGGGATCGCACCAAATTAAATGCTAGCCCATTTGCATATATGCAACGAGCTACATGCTCATCAGCTACATCTCTGCTTTGGTTATTAAATGCTGCTTCAAGAGGCCCCAAAGAAGGCCTCTTATTAGCTGTAGCCGCTGATCTAGATGGTAATGGAGGCCTTGTTGTAGAACCTTGCACAATGAGTTTTCCCTTTGCAACTTTCTTATCAGCGGCATCTTGCAAAGATGCATAGTACTTACTTTTTGCAAGACTCAAACCTTGTCCAAGTTTACCATTTGCATCAGGTGGGCCAGTGCATACCTGCACCCCCGTGTTTGTATGCCCGGTGAGATGGCCCTTCACCCTAGTGTATGAGCCATTTCGGATGGAACCACATTCACTACATTTCCATTTGTAAGAGCCACCCCCAGGATTTTTGCCAATTATTTCCACAAACTGCCATAGAGGAGATTTTGAGTCTTTACAGGCATTTGCCCCCCCTTCAGTTTGTTGTGGTGGTTCCATGTCTATGGCTCTGCATATATATGGAATTTAAACACTATTAGTAATTATTATTATACAATGTGTACATTGTACTCCCAATCCATAAAATGATAAATCAATGCAAGTAATTAGACTATTAGACTTGTCACTTTAGTGGCTCTGTTAGTGTTTTTTTTAAATAAAATGATAGATGATAGTGTGGCTCTGTTAGTGTGGTTAAGACTTGTCACTTTAAAGTTTAGTGGCTCTGTTAGTGTTTTTATCATTTTATCATTTTATTTAAAAAAAAAACACCAACATAGATTTTAACACCTCTTCTCTGACTCGAGTTTTCATTTTATAATTTATTTTAAAAAAATCACTGTGTATGGACGCTGGAATCCATAACAGTTCATTGAGTCCCTACAGGCTACAAGATATATGATCATAAAGGATGGTATTGGTCATACACAAAGGCTAGTCTAAGGCATAATTTTCAAAAGAGAGGACCGTGCTGATGATGGTGAAATATTACCCAGAATGTAAACTAAGCAGCTAAATAAGGGAAGCAACTAAATAAATTATAAGAGTCAACTGTCAAGACAAAGAATGGAGGCAACTGAATAAGACAAAGAATCGTATGACTGTTAGTGTTCCAAATTGTACAGTCAAGATGATAAGTAGCTAGGGTGGACATTGTATATATATACTCCATACCGTCAGAAGTAATTAAATTATTAATATACATGGGTAATTATTAACAAGTCCACGTGTAAGTATTAGAATGTTGCTAGGGTCTTGCATCGTGGAAATTGGATAGTGGCTTTAAGACGTTTGAAGGGAGCTCCATGACTACTCATTTGACTAGATTTAAGGATCTAAGAAACCAACTAGGTGAGCTCCATGACTAGTCATTTGACTAGAATTAAGGATCTAGCAGACCAACTAGTTGCAGTCATTTAACTAGAATTAAGGATCTAAGTTTCTAACAGACCACCTAGTTGCAATCTGTGTGGAGATGAAAAAGAGGAATTGGTAACAATCTCTTTTAATAGTCTGCTCGAGTTGTATAGTATTAAAATTAGGAGTAAGACGTTAGGATTTGTTAATTATACTCAAAACAAAACAGACATGAGTATGCAGTATGCAATGATAAATATTAAAATTTAAAAACCTGAGTTCGAGGTCGATAGGAGTTGGAGGTTGGATTTGTTGGTGGGGTCTGCCGCCTGCGTTCTGCTTTGTGTCTGCTGCTCAAACAAAGAAAACGCCAAAAGTTAAAACTTGAAACCCTCGTTGTCTGCTTGTTGTCTGCTGCGCACGATGAGGAGTCTATTCAGTCTGTCGGTAGTGAGTGGCCCGTGGGGTAGGGGAATTTTTATAAGTAAATTGATATTAAAAAATACTAAAATCGCCAGCTGTGGGATGGATCCGGCCCACCAAAACGCAGCTGCTACAGCACAATCCCCAGATCCGTTTCACTTTATCGGGATCCGTTTCCATATTTCGGGATCCGTTTCCACATATTCGGGATCCATTTCTTCACGGCGACGGCGGCAAGGTGGATCCGGATCCGGATCTGAACCGCGGATCCGCGGATCCTTCACCCTCAGCAGGCGGATCCGGTAACACAGGATATAAGAGACAAATGGGTGCCCAAAGATACCAAGACGTTGTGCATCTGAAGGATGAGTCAAATCCATGCACGATCATGAAATCCGGCACGCTACTCATTGATACTATCTGAGCAACCCCTGTAGAAACTGCCCAAACTCGAGGAAAGTTTTGCCATGCAACCTTGTAGGGTGTAGGGTGATAGTAGGGCCAAATGGGTGTCTAAATCCATCAGTAGATTTGGAAAACAATGAGTTCCTCAAAACCATGCATGATCATGAAATCAGGACAGCAAAACACCATGCAATGTAGCCACAGCCTCTGGAAGTGATTGATCTATGGTAGTAGTGATAAATCTGATGGCATAGACCTCAAAAAGTGGCCAAATGAGTATCCAAATATGTGCTCCAAATGCATAGATCCCATGTACAGCAGAAGATATTAGTCTCTCAATGAATGGGACTGGCCACATATAAAACTATCTAACAACCTCTGTATCCAATGATTGCAAAGAAGGCCTGATGATGTCTCTGTGACACTATGATGATGCAGTACGCTAATCAGAGAATGTCCCAGGTGGACCAACAATAGTGATGTACATGTGCAGAATCAATGTAAATGGTAGATATAATGCATTTGACTGTTTAGTGTGAATCATCATATAGTATAGTCATGAGAAACGTGATACCCATAAGCATCTTCATTAAGTTCATCGGGTTAATGATTTAAGAACATCATGACCATGTTAACATCAAATTATTTACAAAGGACTAGTTCTTCGTCGGGGTGGAGATGGATGAATTCACAAGGTTTGAACGTGAGTTTGGCTTTGGTTGACTGAATGACTCAAGATAAGGGAATCAGAGTTCTTTTGTAGTTTGACCAACCATGCAAATAGCAGAAAGTGTCTTATCATAGGGAGAGTGTTATGAGGTACCGTCCCTTTGATCCCAGCAAGAATATTTTCCTTTATTTGACTTTTTCTTTTCTTTTCTCTTTTTTATTTTTGCACAGGAGTAATGTATTGAAGGATAATGGCCCTAGCTTTACAACTTTTGGATACCAGTGATGACACAGTCTTAGCTCCACTGCTAGAGAGCGTCCATAGCCCCAACAGAGTTTCCACAGTAAAGCATTTGCATGCAAATGCCTTTCCCTGCTGCCATTCAAGCCTCCATAGCCCCAATAGGGATTACCGATTCCTCCAACCGTTAATCATTTTATTTTGATAGCATAGGGATTTTATGGACCTCAGAAAAAGGCATTGCTCAATTGTAGTTCTTCCTTACCATTACAGCCAGCCTCAGGGAGCATACCCAGGAACCTCCTGTATTAGGATCCACTACAACACAGCAACCCAAGACACACACAGGAAAGGAAATTCAAATCAATAAGCACAGATGGTGACAAATCCACAAAGAGGGAGAGCAAGAGTTAATCAACTCAACTTCAAACCATTGGGATGTAGAAACAACGTGGAGTGATATGGATGATATGCAGAAAGTCAGAGATGAGACCAAAGAAGGGGGTATAGCACTTGCAAAGCCAAGAGTCATCTTTGTTGATGGTATGTAAATAGATCAAAAAACCTTCACCATCGTCAACCTATGATTGGTGTTACCCCCCAATGTGCATGAGGGGGGTAGACTATAAGGTCATTTTCAGACCAGCAGCTTAGATGGTTTACAATTTCAGTTTGCATTGTTTGAACTCTGAAGTTAGGCAATATCATGATATCAAGTATGGACTTCCTGAGGATCTGTTGAGACAGGTGCATGAGCAATCAAACGATGAACGTAAGAACAGCAGTAGTCAAATTATGATGTTTCTGACCATGATATACCGGATCTGAGCAAACTGTTCATCATCAAAAGGCTGTGACAGAGCCCCCCTTGATTCAGTTTCTGTTGGTTAAGTAGCAGCTGCAGTACATTCATGCATTTTGATACGATACTAAAGGCATTGAAGACAGTGACTGAGGGACATGCTAGTGTTGCATCAAACATATCTAGGCTGCCAGAATTGTTCAAATTGTGGAAAATATCAAAGGGTTATCAGTTGATGTGCAAACTAATGGTGTGATCTAAGAAGATACATTAACATATTTCATTTGCAGGTCTGGGAATCATCTTCCGAGTACTCGAGCCAATATGAATACAGTGATAGCTACCAGATTTTAAATTTGTGCCTTTTCTCCGTTGCTTGGTTCTTGAATAGCTATTGGGTAATAGATAAGCCTGCCCAATGAGCTTTGACATTTATGCTACTGATTTTGAAACTTAAATGAGGCATGATCTTTGGGCTTGTTTTTGCTTGAAATGGTTGTTATCCCAGCTGATGCTATTTTGATGACACTTAACACTTTATATGCAGTATCCACAGCACCTAATTTAAGACCAATATAAAGTAAAACACAGTAGCAGAGGAGATATGAAATATGCACTCAAAGCACTCGAGAGGAATGTGATAATCTGTGACAGCCAGCACAAGAGACATCCTCCGGAACGTATACGCAGCATTTCATTCAGTGAAAGAGTTTTAAGATCTCACTATTGTAACTATAAAGGGGCGCTATCACTGACATTTTCAGGTTTCCAATCTGTTTCTTGACAATGAGGATGTTCTGAAAGTTGCTGACTACAATCTCAATCAGGGACAACCCATGATTAGTCAGAGGATGCAGAGAAAGATCTCTCTAGAGTCTAGACTCTATACAACCATAACCATATGCCGTTGTCTCCAAATAGTGGTTTAATAGGTTGGGTTCTCAATTATGATAGCCTCCATCAGCTTATTTGTGAATATAGAGATGTGAATTTGGAACATCGGTTGATGCTAGCCTTTGCTCCAGATTATCAACATTTTGCCATTAATAGCCAAAGTTAAAACATAAAATGCAGACCTATCTTTTGATGGTTACAATATTTTCCTTCTCCATGCTGAATATAAATATTTCCATATATGCGTAAATTAATTGTCTAAGCATTTCAATGAATGAGATCTGAAATATACCATCAAAGAAACATAAAAAAACACAGAAAAATCAGCCCAAATTTAGCAAGGGACATCTCACGGTATCAAGGCAAGTTCAAGACTTGCTGCTTGTGGCCAAAGTAATCACCAGCAATTTCAATACTAGAATCTAGAGATGTTACAGGTAGAGTGATCAATCATGAGAAACTCATTTTGTATTTAAGCAACATTTAAATTTCATGTCTTGGACAGTATGTCTAATATTAATGGGAACTTTCTTTTCGGTCATCTTTTCAAAATTATGAATGCTTTTGATTCTTGAAATTTGAATTTATGTGTTTATCGTTGTCTTTTTTTATAAAGTGCGTGTGTTTTCCCCATATTTGGATCTCGACTTTTCATAAATTATGGAACATCCGTATCTATTTCCATGCAATTTAGATTAATATATAGAAGTCAGGGTTCGAAGCCCTATAAAAATATTGACAATTTCCAATCTATTCCTAGCAGTGTTTTGGTAGGTACCATTGTCTTTTAAGTGGAAGAGAACATACACTAATTAGGCATAGCGACAAAAATAAAGGAATGACCATCATATAACCATTACAAATCAAAATTGAACAAGAAAAGGTTTTTCTGGGGGAAGGTTGTGAGTGTAGTTCGTATAGTTCTCATTATGGGAACTATTGAATCCAGGATGATTCCCCTAATTTCGATACCGAAGCCAAACCAGATCCGAACGTGTGAGACAAGGGAACCAAATCGTATAAAACAAAATAATCATTCCAAAAGGTACTAAATGATTAGAAGTTGATGGTCATTTGATTTTGTATGACAACATAATACTAGATACGAAAATGCCTTGCACAAGAGAACAAACAAAATATTTTTCTCATTTATAACAATGTTGGTTCCTTTACTTAATAAGCATACCTTTGTAGTGCCTTCTTCAATGATTGACATTCGAGCAAGACGAGCATAGTCCGAACTCATGCGTTTTTTCAGATCCTCTAAGAAGAAAAAATTTATATCATATATGATCTGCATAACATTTAAGAAGTAATTAGAAGTTTAGTGAACAATAAGAAGAGAAAAAAATTGAAAATAAAATTTTCTCAAGAAAATAGCCTAATCCTCTAAAGGTTGACAAGTATTAAATGACAAACACTACTCACTTTCATCCATTATGGTAGTATTCACATATCCACTTATGTTTACACCATCTAGGTGAATGTTGTGCAATGGACCATTTTCTTATACCAAAATTTTTTGAAAGGCAAGAAAATATGCACAACCAGCATTTACTTTTGTAATCGGTTACTTGAAAACTAATCTTGCACTTCATCCAAGTCAGCATAATGCAATGGACATTTTTAAAATTCACCGAATCAAGAAATTTAGAAAACCAACTTAATAACGATATTAACCAACATTATAGTAGATAACTTGTTTTGAGATTGAAGCCAGATTATCATATAATTTTATTTATGAGATATATGCCTGGAAACTATGTTAACAAATGATGTTGTCACAAATATTATTACTTACCAAATTTATGATGAAACTAACATTTGAAGACCATTTATTTTGCTAATTTCAATAAGCAACAAAAATTTACCATTGACCTTTATCAAAATTCAAAGTAACATGTTAACTACAAAAATAGACAGAAAAAAGATATTTCACTTTATAGGTAAGGCACAGCATTGCAACCTCAAACATTATAAAAATAGCTTCCCTTGGACCCCTTCTATGATTTATGAGAATTGAGCTTATAAATAAAAGCTTAAGCCTCCAAAAGAGAGCCGACATTATCCTAGAAAGAAGCCCATGTAAGAGGCCTAAAAGATAGATTTGAAAGATAGTAATAATTACAAGAAGGGAATCCCATGTGATAATGTTTATTTTGTACTTATGTTTAGTTTAGGAGTTACTGACTAGAAGTCTAGAACATTAAGAATTAATAAATGATGTCTATATTATGTTGGTTTACTTGTTAAAACTTAGTAATTGCCTATACGTCAGGTATGTCAACCACCATAGATGATTACATGAAAATTATTCTTGTGTATGCCCTCACCCTTCAACATATGTGTTATATAAATAAAACAATATTAATTCTTTATTACCTCTTTATTTCTTCTCTCTTGCTTGTTTGCATAAAATATTGTAAGAAAGGGCATAAGTTTCCTGCTATGGAGGAGATGGAGGAGAATGAGGATATTAGTCTATCCCAATGTGTATGTGCATAAAATGAAGTCTGAAAACCCTTTGTGAATAACACCATCAAAACAACGCCTAACTTCATTAAAGCTCAAAGATTTTCAAATATTAAGCATATGTATTCAATGAATGGAAAAGATAAGATAGCCAATAGAGAAATTAAAGGATAGTGCGAGGCACTATAAGATAAGATAGCCATACGAGACAACAATAACCACAGCAACAATTTCTAGGTGCATGACAGTGGCAATATGAGATGACAAAAATTTAAAAATTGAGTTTATAAAGTCTGACCTTGTTAAGCAAATAAAAAACTTAAGAAGCAAGAGCAATGTTGTGTTCAATTATTCGGGAGTTGAGAGGTGGAAAATGTCACTAACAAAGTAAACAGCACAACAAACCCAATGGCAATGCAGACTCCCAATGACATGACAAACAAAAACAATATCGATCAGGAAAAAGAGGTTAAAAACTCCCTTTTTGGGGGCATAATTCCTTGATTCTAGGGCCCAAAATCCTTGCTTGATGTATTTTTGTTGGGGGATATACTCTAAGGGGGGTGTTATGCCTTAGAGTGTCTAAAGCATTCCTTCCAGATGTACCAGGGTGAGGGGTTTATTTTTTCTTTTGTAAAGGCAAAGTTTTTGGGGCTATATTATGTAATGTGTTGATTTTGGGGCTAAATACCCCTAATCAGGTCATGGCAAGTCCCCTCGGTTTTCATCCCAAGAAGTGTTGGCTTAGTGGCATTATTGACTACTTCATCTTGTTGGGTCATTTGATGCCTGAGTTGGTGTTTCGTGTTTCTTGGGATGGGTCCATTAGGACACATGGCCACACTGATATTTTCCTTTGTAGAGGTGATTGCATGTGCAAAGGATGTCATTCCCAGTTTAGCACACCTCATTTTGCAAACTTGGAACTATTGTTTTGATGAAAATCAGTCCTCCTGGTCTCCAAACCCATGGCGTTATTCCTTAAAGAAGAATCCTACATTGTTAAAAAGGAGGGCGTTGAGGGAAAAGCATCGATTGGATTTAGAGGGGCATGACACCCTCCTTTTGGCTCACCTTGCACTTGGTGAAGCCTAATTGCACATTTTTATTCTTATTTTATGTCATTGTATGGTTTAGTCCCCAAGTTTGTTGGTGCACTAACCTTAAATTTTATAATTTGTCATTTGTCGGTGCACTAACCTTAAATTTTATAATTTTATAATTTGTCAGTGCACTAAGTTTTTCCTGCATCGGATCCGAGGGTTAGCTGACTCATCAAAAGGTTGGGACAAATACCCTTTTCTAGATTATTGCTCTGCTCAGACTATCGCCCATACTGCCCACCTAGGTAGGGCCAAGTGTTGGTTCACAGGGGTCTCGAGCCTTCTTGCCTCAGTGGGGATCTAGCTAGATTGTCTTCCCTCGTTCCAGTACTCTCTGGATGCCCCCGGGCACCTTTTTCCTACCCGACAAGAGTTAAATAAAATCATCAGAGACGACATCTACAAGCAGTTCATCCAGGTTACTTGGATTAATCCTCTAGGAGGATTGCGCCCCAAAAATGCCTTTCATGCTGAGCATTTCCTGGAGATCAGAGACGGGCTTATTGTCTGGCCCCAGTATACGTTTCGCCATTGGATGCACGCTCTTCGGATCCCTCTCGGATAGTTCAGAGTAGGATCACATAGACTCTGAGTAGAGTCTAACCACCAGATTGATAGATCATATAGGATCTGCCTACTGTGTCATCTACAAGAAGTGGAAACCGAGTCACATTTTATCTTCAGGTGTCCTGTCTACTATGAGATCAGAGGAGGTTTCTATTGCTTGTTCGGGGGGCCCTAAACTATAGCCGCTTTCTTCAGATATACCGATCAGAGATGTCTAGCGCTTTACATTCAGGAGGCCCTCAAGTTTCGAGCACAGATCCTCCAGCCTCCGACTAGACCAAACACCACACAACGGATCACGGCGTTCTTGAGTAGGCTACCTTCTTCCAGGGGCATCAAGAGATCTACCGACCTCGACATCGACCCTGCTCCCAGATCAGTCAGGACTGAGGGTCACCAACCCACGAGATCTCAACGAAAGCTCAGTACCAGACCTCCCTCCGAGAGGCGCTCCAAACCCTCCAGACCTCGCCGACATCACCTTAGAGGGCGCCCCACGCCTACCAGTTCTGAATCAGGGCAGCAGACACTCTTGCATTTCCCCCAAGTTTCCTCGTTCAACCTCAGATTTTAGGAGTACTAGACCCTCCTCAGTCACGTTGGCTCTCGAATCTTGTCCACCTGAGCTCCTTTGCCCTTGGGCAGGGTTACAGGGTTGGAACTAAAGCAAGAGCTCTCCCATGTTACAGCTTATCTCGCCTTGTACATCTTTACTTCTTTCTATTTTCATTGCTTATACTGTATTTCCTTTAAGGGAGATCGTTTGATCCTCCCACATGCATAACGTATCATTGTAACCGACAGTCCTATTGACCTACTTTGTGGTCATTAGTGGACATTAATAAAATTATCTTATCTTATCTTATCTTATCGTAACTTGTAGGCTTAAATTTGTAAACAGTTAAAAGATGTATCATATAAATAGGACAACCTCACCTCATTTGTAGCTCATGGACAAGGGCTCAAATATGAAACATTTTATTTTCCTACTGGTTTATTGGAGCATTTGAAGCTACGCGCACCTCCCATGGATGTCTTTTTTGCTTGAAGGATGAATGAATTATTTTCTAGGGTTTGATTTTGCACATGTTAAGATGATGCTAAGAATAGTTGTGATAATTCTTGCTCAAGGGTGACCTAAGGTGCATCTCCTTGCTCATTCTTGATTAATGCCGGTAAGCTTATCTCCTAACCCTAGTTTAATGTTGCCCTTGAAGTGCTTTGGAAGTAGTTAGGGTTTGTTTACTAGCATTTTATCAACTTTCTTGAGGAGACCTTCCTACCAAGGAGCTCTCCACTGTTTTGTTGGGCCTTGGACTTCTCTACTTGCCCCAATTAGGGTTTCTCTACCTAACCCTTGAAGTTGCTAGCTTAGCCCAAGTTGCAAGTATTTAATACCATCTTAAGAGGAAGGACGTTAGACTCAATCTCTCATAGCCCTAGGGTTCAAGACAAGAATCTAATACCCTATCTATCAATTCTCTTTTTATCAAGTTCTACATGTTTTATTTTATTTTATGCATAGAAACATTTTACTATTGGAAAAACACTACAAATCTAAATAAATTTAAAAACTCAAAAATAGTCATGATTTAACATTTCTGATCCACCCTAAAATTTTGCACTAGGGTTTTATTCACAAACCCTAGAGGAAATCCTCTTCTAAGGAAGTGCAATGGGATACGTGAAACCCTCGTAATTCGTGAATTAGAGGGTGCGTGATATTTCTAGTTTACCATCCGGGTTCGCTACCTTGGGAAGTGTGATATTTCCTTGGAAGATGTAAAATTGCCTCGAAAGGCATGGTACTGTTTGGAGTTTGTGATAAATGAATAACTCCATTATTGCATGATTGTTGGTGGTTGCAAGTATCTTTTATAGATTAGAGTCTCCCCTTGGATTTGGAGGTACCCAAAGTGTTGAGAGGTTAGACTATGGTGACATTGGTGTAACATCCATAGTTGGATGTTCTCAATTAACTCGGAATGAACCCGTAATTTCTGAAATAACCCACATATCCGTAGATATAAAATGATGTATAAATTAATAGATAAGTTATTAGCTTTTACATTGAAGCTCACCTTTATAGGCTTGAGCATGTGTAGTGAAGGGTTACACCCTTTCACTTAGTAATTAATAACTATAATTAATATATTATTCTATATTTGTTACACTCTTCGTTAAGAATTATTTTTATAATTATCAATAGTTATTTAGTGTTTATTTATTATATATTTTTGTTCATTACATTGCCTATCCCTTAGAATTGCTTTGTCCTCAAAGCATAGTTTATTGTATGACTTTGTTCTCTTGCTCGTAACGACTTTTCAAGATGTTGTGAGCTTGGAACTACGATGCTTGATGAAACTAGGCGGTATAATCTTCGGATTGCTGAACTAATGTGTTCCATTTTTTGGGAAGTGATCCATCCCAAATCTACCTTCATTGGAATTGTTTGATGATCAACTGCTCGTACAGAACTTCTTAATTTAGGCTTACATAAAAGTTGTCAATGTTGTTTTTGTTCATTTTCAAGGTTGTAGCTGATTTGTCTATAAGAAGAACGATGTTCATTTTCTGCTCTAATTTGATGTTGGTTGTATCGACTTTTGTGATTTGGGTGACGATAAGGCATTCGAGCCGTTTGTGGAACCCTTGTAGAAACTTCAATTGTTTGTGATTCTCACGATTTACTGGTTGATAATAACTCTGAGGATTTTTTTAACCTCTCATTTTTTTTATTGTTTTATTTGTTCAGTCAACCCTTGATTCAAATTTTTTAAGCAAAAATTTTCTTCATTTTTTTGGTAATAGATTCTTATTGAATTCATTTTGGAGATCCACTTCCTTTTGGTGGAATTCTTCTTGGATTTCTTCTTGCGATCTTTTTTCCCTTTTTAATTCCTTAGTCTATGCGATCAAGTCTTGGCTATGATTCTTCAAACGAGTAATTCCTTCATCTTTACTAGCGACAATTTTTTCCACTTCTTTTTGCTTCTTTTGTTTCGACTTCTGATTACCGTGTGAAATCATATTTGATATATCCTTGAATTCTTTAGATGTTGGAGCTTCTATATCTGACTTCATTGTAAGATCTTGAAATGTGATTCTCTTTTGCTTATAGGAAAATGTCGAAAACTTATTTTCGGCATTTATGATGAAAGTCCCCAATGTTTTTATCCAAGGTAAACCCAAAATTATGTCATCGTCAAAGCTTCATAAAGAACTAACAATGAATTTCGATGTGACCATATAATCTCCAACATTCAGTTGTAAGCCACTTATTTCAATATGTTTTCTGTCCCAAAAGTCTAGTTCTTCCCTTATATTTGACTCGAGAATCACTAAATGGTTAGCGAATTCAGTACTAATATAATTATTACTTTCAGCAGGTGCAATAGAAATGGTGATATCATTCCCTGCAAGTATCCCTTTAATTCTAAATAGTATTGCAACATTTATTTGTAAGGTGATAGGAAACTTTTCCTTCTTTTCAACATTAAAATCCATATTCTTGAGTTTTCTTTGAAATTTAATCAATATCTCCTTCTTTTTTTCCAATAGATTAGGTGGTTGGGAGGAATGAGTGTTACCTTCCCCATCTAAGTTCAAATCTCACTTGCTTTTTAGTAGAAATTATTATGCACTTTTATATTTTTTTCCCCTTAAGTTTTGTAAAATGTAAGTAGATTGGGTGGTTGGGAGGAGTGAGTGTTACCTTCCCCACCTAAGTTCAAATCTCACTTGCTTCTTAGTAGTAATTATTATGCACTTCTATATTCAAGCCCAAACCCACTCATTAAGAAACCACGTGTGGTTTCACTTTTACCCTTTTTTTAACTTTTATCTCTTTTTTGGGGGGGGTTACTTTTACCTTTTTTTGTTTGTTTTACTTTTACCTCTTTTTTTTTTCAAGGATAAGGTCCTTTTTTTTAATAGGGAAAACCTAGAAACCTGAATGGTAACCTCGCTCTGATACCAATGTAACATCCATAGTTGGATGTTCTCAATTAACTCAGAATGAACCCGTAATTTCTGAAATAACCCACATATCCGTAGATATAAAATGATGTATAAATGAATAGATAAGTTATTAGATTTTACATTGAGGCTTGCCTTTACAGGCTTGAGCATGTGTAGTGAAGGTTTACACCCTTTCACAATAACTATAATTAATATATTATTTTATATTTGTTACACTCTTCGTTAAGAGTTATTTATTTAATTATTAATAGTTATTTAGTGTTTATTTATTATATATTTTTGTCCATTACAATTGGGTTTAGCTTTCTCTCAAGCTTACAGACACTATCCTTGTTCCGCACAACCTAGTTGTGTTGGGGCTGCTAGTTTGAGCGGTAATTGGAAGCACGCCTCTTTTGGTCTCTTAGACTCCTAGAGGTGGCGAATTCTCACGAGAAGAGGTTTGAGACATGGTTAAAGACTCCTAGAGGTGGTGCACTTCCCCATGCATGAGAATTGACAGATGGAAGGGAAACCCTCTTGCTCCTGTTATCACAGATATATTTTAGCTAGGGTACCATGATGCAGCATGCAACATACAAATCTATCTCTCTATTTTTCTGAGCCAGACATATTGATGGGGATACAGCATGAACCATTCAAAGTAGGAGATGCAAAGTATTTCCTTGCCAAGACTAAGATCTCCTTGTCCTTTGAGATGACTTCAGTGGTGACTTAGTTCATTCGAGCAGAGCAGCGGAGAAGGTACACAGTTCACAGATGACCATATCAATTAGAGACATGTATATGGTGAGATCAGGTATATTGCTTCTTGGTAGGATTTCGCTCTACGATGTAAACTAACACCTTTAACTTGTTATGCTGTGATGATTATGGTGACCTATGCTTGAATTTTATGTTCTACTGATGATTAACTTGTGTTGAGACTGATTAGAGAATCTGATCTTGAAGACCATTGCTTATATAATGCTTTACACAACTTTTAAACTTTAGTGCTATGTTGGTTCCATGTATCACTTCTCCTCATCCATCCAATTTCATCCGTGATTGATTTTTCCCATGTCTTATGATTGATTGAGACCTATGAGATTGAAGATCATCTTCCCCACTTTGACCCCTATGCATGATGGATCCCATGTTGTTTTGTGTCTCGGCTATGAGTTATGCAACAAAACTTGCCGACGCCTTGATCCTTCTAGGCCAGGAGAACCTGTTGGTGTTGATTCCTTAGCTTAGGTGAGTTGGGTTTTGAAGCCTTGACCACTTTGGTCGATTTCCCTCAATGTTTGCTCCTGACTGTGGATATTCTTCCGATATTGTGGTTAACCCTATTGGGGTTTGTGGAACTTTTTGAAGAATTTCAGTCATCTCATTTACGAGATGAATTACTAATCCTTTTTGGGGTTTTTGTCCTTTAAAGGTTTCCCCAATATAAAACTCTTGTGTTCATTGTGTTGATGTGATGAATGTTGTCTACTGCACTTATCAGTTATTTATGTTAATCTGCCATTTTTTAAAAGTATCATGCTAATGCTAAAACTTAACATGGTATTAAAGCTTAGCATGTGAAAACACAGTGAAGGGTCACTGCTGTTGTTTTCCTAGACCTTGGGATAAGTTTTGCAGACTTAACATTTGATTGAGTGGCAGAGATGGTCGTCAACATCTTAAGACCAGAAGATAAGCTACAAGGTTCAGCCAACTACAACTCTTGGAAGGCCAGGTTGATAGTTATTCTAGAAGAGAATGACTTGGATGACATTGTGTTCAATGCTAGCGAAGAGCGAACATCTAATGCTGGCAGACTTGCTTACAAGAGAAACCAAGGTAAGGCTAGAAGGATCATCTATGAATCTATCAAAGAGGCATTCATGCCCAACATCTCAGCTTTGAAGACTGCTAAAGAATGTTTTGACACCTTGGCCAACCTATATGAAAAGAAGGCTCCCATCCAGAAGAGAGTCTTGAAGAAGAGGCTTCGAACTTTGAAGTTGAACAAGGATGAAGGGGTTGGTTCTTTCTTCACAAAGATTGCACAGGTAAGAGATCAACTCATTGCTATTGGTATACTGTTGATGATGATGACCTTGTGCAAACTGTGGTTGATGGTCTCCCAAGATCTTGGGAAACCTTCATGGCATCTGTCAGTGGATGTGGGAATCAGCCAACCTTTGAAAGGCTTTGGCATGATTGCATAGAAGAAGAGGGGAGGACCTCAGGCAAGGTAACCAAGGAAGGCAACCTTGCACTTGCAGCAAAGACAAAGAAGTTCAAAAAGCCTTTCCCACAGCAAAAGAAGAGAAAGAAACCTCAAGGTAAGTTCTCTGACATGTCAAAAGTGGAATGTTATAATTGTCACAAGTTTGGACATTTTGCCAAGGATTGTAGGCAAGCCAAGAAGAAATCCAAGCGAAGGTTTCAAGCCTCTGCTGCATAAGCAAATGAAAAAGAAGAAGAAAACCAAGGATAACAAAGATGAAGAGAATAAAAGAGAATACTACTTGATTTCTTCTCTCATTGGTAACAGTGGAGCTCTCACCAGTTACAGAAAGAAGAAGTTCACCACACAGGTGGAACTTGGAGATGACTCCACATACAAGATTGAAGGAGTTGGCTCAATTTCACTTCAACTTGACTCAGGTACGGTTCTTCATATTGATGATATTCTTTAAGTTCCTGGTTTAAAGAAGAATCTTTTATCTGTTGCTAGCTTAGAGGACAAGGGCTACAGAGTCCTCTTCATGGACAAGAAAGTCTTTCTATGGGCAAAGGACACAGATCTAAGCTCAGCAGTACAGATTGGGGTTCGAGAGGGAAGCCTCTACAAGGCTTCCGAAGATTCCACTCATGCTTTGGTACAACACACAGTTGATCCATGTGAACTATGGCATAAAAGGTTTGGACACCTTCACTATACAACTCTCCCGCGATTGCAGAAGATGGTCACATGTATGCCAGAAGTATCTCCAAAACATGATGGAATCTGCAAAAGGATGTGCTCTAGGTAAGAACACTAAGAAATCATTTCCAAGAAGCAAAAGCAGATCTAAAGGCATTTTGGATTTGATTCATTCTGACATTTGTGGGCCTATGTCTTCACCCTCCTTGAGTGGGTGTTTATATTATGTTTTGTTCATTGATGATTACTCTCAGAAGTCATGGATTTACTTCCTCAAGGCCAAGAGTGAAACCTTTGACAGGTTCAGAGAGTTCAAGACACTGATTGAAAATCAGACTGGCAAACACATCTGTATATTGAGATCAGATAATGGAAGTGAGTATGAATCTAATGAGTTTAATGATTTTTGTTGGGAAGCAAGAATCAAGAAAGAGCTGACGGTACATTACAACCCTCAACAGAATGGGGTTGCAGAAAGGAAGAATAGAATGATCTGTGAAGTTGTTAAAGCTATGATCACTAATCTAGATCTTCCTTTATCTTTGTGGGTTGAAGCTATAGGTACTGCTGTATATATTCAGAACACAAGCCCTCATGCTATCTTGGGGGAGAAGACTCCAGAAGAAGTCTTCACCAAGAAGAAGCCTGCAGTTGACCACATGAGGATTTTTGGCACTCATGTGTACATCCATGTGCCAAAAGAAAAGAGGGCCAAGCTAGAGTCCTCCGGTAAGAAAGGTATATTTGTTGGGTACAGTGATTGCTCGAAGGCTTATCGAGTCTATATACCGGGACAAAGGCACATTGAGGTCAACAAAGATGTGATCTTCCATCAGAAAGCTGTGTTTCGTAAAACACTAGATCTTTCAACCGAAGATGCAGTTTCTCCACTTCAGTTTCCAGATTCAAAAATTCAAAGGGGAGGAAGAGGAATTTGAGGCTCAAATTCCAGATGTACATCAGGACACTGAAAGTCCACTAGAAGAACTACTTGAAGTTCCTCCTTCCAAAAGGAGACCTGCTTGGTACCAAGAGACAGTGCAAGAAGGCAAGAAGCATAAAGCTCCTCCCGGGACTTTCAGAAAAAGCATAAGACCACGAAAGTACTTCGGTCTTATGAGCCAGCTTATCAGTTCAGAACCTTCATCATACGAAGAAGCAGCAGGCATACAGGTATGGGTTGATGCCATGATTGAAGAGAACAGTTCAATCATGAAGAATCATGTGTGGGAAGTTGTTCCCAGACCAACAAGGAAGTCAGTAGTGTCTTCTAGATGGCTTTATAAAATCAAGCATGTTGTTGATGGCAGTGTGGAGAAGTATAAAGCCAGATTCGTAGCTCGTGGCTTCACTCAAAAAGAAGGCATTGACTATGATGAGACATTTGCTCCTGTTGTCAGGTATACTACCATTAGAACCATCATTTCACTTGATGCAGTATTTGGATGGAAGTTACATCAGATGGATGTAAAAACTGCCTTCCTCAATGGCAAGATTGAGGAGGAAGTCTACATTGAACAACCTGAAGGCTTTATGACTCATGCGAAGAAGACCCATGTATGTAAACTGAAGAAAGCCTTGTATGGACTGAAACAGGCTTTGAGAATCTGGTATGCCAGGATGGATGGATTTCTCCACAGCTTGGGGTTTTCCAAAAGTACAGTTGATTCTAAGTTGTACTTTAAGGTTGTTCATAATCATGTCTTGATACTTGTTCCATATGTAGATGACTTGTTTCTTACAGGTGATGAACAGTTGATAGATCAGTGTAAGAGGGAGCTTACCTTAGAATTCGAGATGAAAGATCTCGGATTGATGCATTACTTCCTTGGGTTAGAGGTCTGGCAAAAGCCAGGCGAGATTTTCCTGACACAAGGAAAGTATGCAGTGGATACTTGCAGAGATTTGGGATGCAGGGCTGCAAGTCTATGAGCGTACCCATGACTACCAACTTGACAAAGTTGCTGGACTCAGCCACAAGTTCACAGAGTATGGACTCTACTCTATTCAGACAGCTTATTGGTTCCCCGATGTATCTCGTGCATACGAGACCAAACATCTGTTACACAGTGAATGCACTGATTCAGTTTATGTCCGATCCAAAGCACATACACTTGGTAGCTGCCAAACATGTGCGAGGTACTATCACGTATGGGCTCAGGTATACTTCCAGCAGTGAAGTATTGTTATCTGGATATACAGATTCAGATTGGGCTGGTAGTTCAGTTGACCGAAAAAGTACCTCTGGTCATTGCTTCAGTATGGGATCAACAATGATCTCTTAGTCCAGCAGGAAGCAGGGTTCCATAGCTCAGAGTACAGCTAAGGCAGAGTATATTGCTGCAAGTGATGCTTGCAAGGAAGCAGTTCGGCTCAAAAAACTTGTATCTGATCTGTTCGGGGGAAAGCTTGACTCAACAATCATCCATTGCGATAATCAGAGCTACATAAAGCTTTCAGAGAACCCAGTGTTTCATGATAGTTCGAAACACATTGAAATGAGGTATCATTTCATCAAAGACCTAGTGCATTGAGGTGCTCTGAAGTTGCAGTACATTCGTACGGATGAGCAGATCGCAGATATCTTGACCAAGCCTCTGACAGCATCACAATTCGTGTACTTGCGTGACAAGCTTGGTATGGCAGAGAATGCCTCTCTCACTGAGAGGGAGTGTTGATTTTTCTGAGCAGCATCAAGAGCCATTCTCTTAGGAGAATGGGGACACCTGGTCCAGGACCACAGTGTGGACTCAACTTAGTGTTGAGTGATCATTGTGTTGAATGATGATATCTGGTCCCTGACCATGATATGGACCCAGCTCTGCCCTGGGGGGACTCAACCCTGTGTTGAGTGACCATTCTATTGAATGGTAGACATCTAGTGCGAGACCACGATGCAGACCAGTCTAGTACTGGTAGACTCAGCTTAGTTTTGAGTAGGCATTATCTTGAATGTAAGCACCTGGTTAGTTACCAAGACTCAGCCCGATGCTGAGGGGCCATTCTCTTGGAGAATGGAGGCGCTTGGTCTGTTACCAAGTATTTGACCTAGTGTCAAATTATGCAGCCTATGGCTAAGGTACCTGGTCTGTTACCAAGAAGGCACTATAAGCCCTAGACTTGGTCTAGGCATGTGTGGCACTCTGACCCTTAATCAATGGGCTTTGTGGCCTTCTCCAAGGCTTAGCTACCCTTGGTTAAGACACCCTAGTACCTGATCTTAGTGTCACACAAAGTGTGAGATAAAAGCATTAGTAATTCTCTTGGTTTATGATGATGTACTTTGAATGGAAATAAAAGACCACGTTGACCACAGGGGCACTTAAAGAAGGCTAAAGCAAAAGTCAAAATTACATGAAGATCCTTAGTACCACCAAGGTGTAAAAGTGAAAGTGCAAACGGACCTTTAACACCACTAAAGGCACAAGTGAAAATTAGAAAAGATTAAAATATTATTATTTTGAGATTTCTAACTCTGGCCCACTTCAGGTGACTCAAAGGATATAAAAGAAGATCAAGCCAATTCATTATTACACACACACACTTGCTCTCACAGGTACAACTGCTAAAGTTTGAAGAAGAAGATTTTGTGA
The DNA here is from genome assembly GCA_001517045.1 of Pseudotsuga menziesii. NCBI lineage: Eukaryota > Viridiplantae > Streptophyta > Pinopsida > Pinales > Pinaceae > Pseudotsuga > Pseudotsuga menziesii. The sequence goes on from LPNX010004081.1 coordinate 94,829, forward strand.
TAGTGCCCTAGCATGGATGAGTCTAGCTAGGGCATCATCATCCACTTGAAGACAAATCCTAAGCTAGGGTTTCTACCATCTTTTTGTCTCAAGGGTTTTATCAAACCCTCATCTTTAGCACCAAACTCCTCCGGGCAGCACTTTTAGCATCCTCTCTCCTCAGGCAGCTTCCTCTCCATTTTCGGGCAGATCACTCACAGATTGGGCAGCTGGTTTTTTTGTTCGGGCAGCCTCTGTCTTTTACGAGCTACTCCCATCACTTCACGAGCAGCCACTTGAGGGCTCTGCCTTCTCGGCACCTCCAGGCAGCCTCTAGCATGCCTACCCAGGAAGTTCGTAGCCCTTACAACACCCTCGGGTAGCCAAAAGGCAAACCCATGATGGCTGTCGTGGCCATACAGGACCTCCGAGCAGCCCGTGGGCAGATTCGTGAAGGTCCTGTAGCAGCCGCGAGGCTGTTAGGCCTTCAACAGGCTCTCGGGCCAGCCCGCTAAGCCACAGGCCTAGGCTGCTAGCACTTTGGGCAGCAGCAAGGCTGCCAAACAAGCAGTCGGGCAGAGAAGCGGGTAGCAGCAGGGCTGCCAAACAAGCAGTCGGGCATAGAAGTGGGCAGCGGGCAGCGAAGGAAAACAAGCAGATGGGCAGGTTAATGGGAAAACAGTCGGGCAAGTGTACGGCCGAGCAGGTGTACAGCCGGGGAGTGACAGAAATCAGATCCAAGCAGACTGACAGGTTTTACGGGCAGCTTGTTAGGCAGGAGAGAGAAAAGGGCTAGAAGCCCTAATTTTTGAAAAGGTTGTAATTGGGCATTTTTTATGTAATTTGGAAAAATTGATCTTTCGGTATTGTTGTTAACCGTATTGGGGTTTGTGGAACTTCTTGAAGAATTTCAGTCATCTCATTTATGAGATGAATGACTATTGCTTTTTGGAGGTTTTGTCCTTTAAAGGTTTCCCCAGTGAAAAACTCTTGTGTCCATTATGTTGATGTGATGAATGTTGTCTACTACACTTATCAGTTGTTTATGTTAATCTACAATTTTTTAAAAGTATCATGCTAATGCTAAAACTTAACAATCCAACACAAGCAAGTTTGCTCACTCAAGGAGAAGTTCGCAACACCAGCCAGGAGTGTCTTTTGGGGTTTTATCTTGAAGAGACTTCTCTCTCTCTCTCTCTCTCTCTCTCTCTCTTCTACTCTGTTCTCAGAAGCTATCATCTCTATACGAAGGTTGTTGGGTTTTTCCCGATTGGGTTTCCTAGGATAAATTCTTGTGTTCTTTGTCTCTGTGCTTTGTCTATCTTTTAGAGATCCTATTGTTTATTTATAAATAAGTTATACTGCTATAATCTTGCAAAACGAACAACTCATTGCCTTTTGCTCTAGGAATCCTAATTTAGGGATGGTCCCCTTGAGTTGGAGAAGAGTCAACCAAAAGTGTCAAAGGGGATTGGTGTGGTGACATTGGCATTTTCTTCTTATGTTCCCCTTGACTAGTGTTATCACACATATAGTAGCCAGGCAACCATATTCTATTTTTCAAATACAATACATTTTTCAGCCAGATCTCTTACATATGAGATGCTGAGATGAGCAGTTTTGACAGATCATTATTTTGTTAGTGGACTATTATACTCTCCCATGTCAGGACTAAGTCTCAGGACACTCAGATTCGAGGACTGATGTAGCCATTCAGTGATTTGCAAAGCAGTTAGTGATGCCCAGATTGGTTCCAGTGTTTTTTCATTGGACAGATGTGGTTCAAATCGCTTATTTGCATGGTTATGACTCAACATTTATTGTGTTATGGTTATCATTGCTCTTATACTCATCTTTGTGACATATACTAGCATTTAGTGTCATGATCTGGCGATCATAAATATATGGACTTGGATGTATGTGTATTATGTATTGGTGTGCCTACTTAGACTTGGAAGTTCCTAATCTATACTCATTGGTTTTACCCTCCCTAGGGAGAATAGAGGTAGTCATTCCCACCATTCTTTGGCTTGCTAATGTTGGCTTCATCTTTCACTCTCTCCACCCATCCATTACCTTCCAGTTTTGTTTTTAACCCAACATACTACTTGACTTATGGCATGGAGGACCTTTCCCCGCTAGAACCGTTTTTGGACAAACCTCCCTGTTTATAGTGTGTCTCGACTCTGAGTTGGTGACAAAACTTGCCTTTGGTGAGTTGGATTGTATGCCTAAATCATTCTAGTCGGTTGTCCCGATGTTTGGCACTATGTAGAACTCCCCCTAATCACTTGAGATGTTGTTGGCTAAAACTGAAAGCTCATGTACTACTTGTATTGGAAATGTTTATATACGTGCCCATGAAAAATGTAAATTCTAAAATGTGTTTCTTAACATATACGAGCAAAGGGCAAGAGCAATGAAATGCTAAAATACTCTGTGAAGGATATAAGAAAAGGCCCCAAAAGCAATGGTTAAATATATGCTATATCCAAATATTGCTGACCTTATAAATTTGAATATGTCCTGGATGAAAGCTGCAGTTAGCTGTGCTTTTA
>LPNX010004081.1:97595-112862 GCA_001517045.1 Pseudotsuga menziesii
TGCGAGGCACTGCCATTCCCTGTGTTGTTGTTTGTCTGGCATGTGGTTATAGTGAGTATTCCCTTTCCATATCCAAAGTGTCATGATGTTAAGTTTGTGGTCATCCTTTACCCTAGCCTTGTCAATTCCAACGTTCACCCTTCACTAGCAAATTGACTACAACTATGAAGTGAGTATAGTCCTGAAAGTATGGTCTAAGTAATAATAAATAAAACCTTATATATGTATTTGGTTGATGTACCGCCAATGAGGTGACTGCTACTTGTTATGAATGTTACTTAAATGATTTGTAGAGCATGTCTTAGCCTTGTAACACTTGCAGCAGATGGATGATAGCCTGAGTTATACTATTGGTATCTGGTCATTTACAGGTGATTATATTGTCTATTGGATATTGTTGATGATCAGGCAGAGACCTGGAAGGGGTATGAGTATGCACCCTAGATGGATTTGGACTCTCTGAGTCTAGTGAGATAGCTTATTTTCGGTTTCGAGCACTTGCAGAGATGATCAGGCTCATTTTACCTTTTTGATGCAGTTTTGCTTCACAGGATGATGTGTCTAAGCAGGGAGATGTTTTATTGGGATCTCCTAGGGCGTTGTATGGGGCATAGGGGGTGCAGCCACTTGATTGTACAATAATACCCCCATCCCAGTGAGCCTGGTGGGCTCAGTTTGACAACGCGAGCACCCTAGGAGGCTATTTTGGCAGGTTCACGTTTCCCAAGGAAGATTAAAAAATGATTAAATGGCTACTGAAGGAATCGATTTGGGCTACTAAAGCAAGGAAATGACATGGGATGAGTCATGATGATGAGTGTGATGTCCTCCGCACCTTCTCCAGCAGTTGCAGCACCTAATTGGGCCGACACCTATTTTTTGGGCATTTTTATATTATTTTCTAGAGCTTTTGGGAGGCTCACGATTTCCTCAAGGAGGCACAAAGTCAAAAAATTAAAATATTATATTTTTTTATTGTGCCATGGGGCACCCAAAAGGAGTTAGTTAACACTCCATGGACCCACCATGTGCTTCATTTATTTCTTGTTGAGTGGGGTACCCTCTTTATGGGTGATCTAGTTCACTTTGGTACTTTATGGTTATATTGATTCATGTATTGTATGTTGAGCTCATCTCAACCATTGATTAGAACATTCATATCTTTTAATCTTAGCCACTCGTTTTGAAAGTGGTTAGGATTTTGGTTCTCTAATTTCTATTTAAAGGAGAGAGCTTCTCATTTGTAAGGGGTCTTTGGCTCTTGGATCTGGATAATAGAAAACTTTTCTTGTGGATATTTTCTTGGATCTCCTTTGCATCTGATGTTCTTTAATGGTGATTGGAAAGTCTTTTGCTTCCTAGCATTCGAAAAATTGTTATGAGATCTATATTTTTTGGGGATCATTGTCTCGTCTACAGGAGGACAACTTCAGCTTGGGCGTTTTTGCAGGGGGGCCTCAACTCCTTGGATTGTCTTCGTTTTTATCAGGGGGTTTTCATTAGTGTCATTGCGATCTATTATTTTCTCTTGCTATTTTTCTGTAGCATTCATATTTTTTCTCATGTGGCAACAAATCTGATATGGTTGACGTTTGTTGTGCAGGAGAGAGGGCGCATTGACTTCTTCAGGCAAACAATGGACATAGAACTCGTTTCAAGCTTCTCAAATTGATCGGGATGGCAGGGATCATCATCATCAAGGCATCTACAAGGTTTTCCAGGTAAGACCTACAGGTTGGTTCTTTTCTTCCATGATTTCAATCCATTGTAGCTGCTTTTCTAAAATTTACTGAAAATTTCAAAATATTTAAAAAATCCAAAAAAATACTTAATCGGGGAACCGTTCGATCTTTGGACAAACCACTGCTGGGTTTTGCAGATCGGGCATCCCTCTCACCATTTCATCTTCAACGTTGTCCAAAAGATTGTTGGTTTTCCCTAGATCTGAAAAATTGATTGTTAAAACCCCAGCGGCCCCCACTAAAATTTTGACATTTTCCAAATCTGAATTTTCCGGAAAATAACCACTTGGGTTCATAGATCGGGTCTCCCTAACTCCAGAACACCCCCAACGCTGAGCTAGTTGCTGCCAGGTGGCCCTAGATCTGAGAAACTGACTTTCAGCACCCTAGCACTCTTAGTCATTTTTCGACTTTTCCGGATCTGATTTTTTCTGTATTTTTCCAACTTGGGTTTGTAGATCAAGTCATCCACATCCCATTTCTCCTCCAACGCTGAGCTGAGGATCTATCCCTCCAAACCCTAGCGCTAGCCCTCCTTCTACTGATTTCCCCTGCAAACTAAATATTTCGAGCCAAACACTTTTCTGGGACCATAGATCAAGGCATATCCCAAGTGGGTTTGCTCCAACACTGGGCAAATACTAACTCCATTGCCCAAGGCCCAACAGGCACTGATCTCCAACCCTGGCGCTAGCCCTCTTTTGACCTATTTTCCCTGAAATCCGACTTTTACTTGATGACTCAGGCACTTTGATTTTGGCATATTTCTCACTAAGTCTATCCCTGGGTACTAGATAGTCCCAACTCTGCCCCTACTTACCCTATATCGGTTACGTTTCCCAAGGCAGCGGTTATCTCCATCAGTTGCTAGTACCCCAAACCTAGATCTAGTATTTCCACCCATAGGTCATCTTGGTTCCACTTTGGATCAACCTTCATATAACCGAAACCTATATCCAAAGCCCTGGACCACTTAGTAACATCTTCCTTAGATATAGAGTCTCCAATTACCTTACACCTTATGTACTTCAAGCTTACTTGATCTGATCTGGTGTCTAGGTCTGATCTCTCCTGTCGGGAGTAGATCTCGGTCTCCCCCGTTGTTGTCTTGGACTTAGATAACATAAAGCGAAGACTGCCTTGATTGGCGTGACAACCATCCATTTGGGAGTCTAGGTAGTCTTGGTTCCACCTCCTTAGTTGCTTGCCCCTCTACCATCCATCCTGGATCCACCTCACATGGACAACTACAAGGTTGGTGATAACAACTAGCTTGTTTCTTCGGGACTTTAATCATACATGCTAGTTTGGGAGGTAACAAGGGTTATAATAAAAATCCGGATAAAGATTGAGGGAGTTATGGCGATTTCAAATTTGACCCCTAGAAACCCTAGCTGCATTCAACCATTTCTAATGCAACACTCCACCTTTTCCTAAGTTCTATTGCTATTTTTGGAAGACGAAGCTACTAGATGGTCATTCTTGGAGAGTGCCCAAGCTAGGAAGTTGACATATGTGGCAGCAAAGACTAAATCTAGCCCTATGTTGTACATCTTTTCACCCTTAACGAGGGGAACCTAGCTTGAAGGAAGCTTCTACACCTTCTTTATTTAATTTTAATACTAGCATTTCAAGAAGGTTCATGGATCTAGAAATTACTCAATAATTTTTTTTAAACTTTTGAATAGAAGTTTTATAAAACAAAGAGAGCTCTCGTTTGCGAAGGCGATGAATGGCACTCCCCCTCTAAGGTTAGTTGAAGATATCTTGGGTGGAATATGTTAAGGGTCAAGCTCAATGTAGGTTTTCTCCATTTCTCCTTTATCTTGCATGGATTACGAGAATTTTGCAAGGATTGCCATTGTACTTTGCTGCTAAAATAATCTTTGTAGAAGAGCATATTGCTCCAATAAGAGGATGTTAGGACTGAGGTAAAATCCTCCCTAACTCTTGATGTAACCTTGGACAATTGAAGAATTTTGCTGATAAAAATTTTTGGTTATCACTGTTCATTCAATGTTTTGCGGTATGTCCTTGATCTCATGATGAAAAATCAGACTTGAAGATATCATATGTTGTGGGACGATAATTCAATTAGAAGGATGTCATATACAATCTACTTCCTCTAAGGTTTCATATGTGGTGATTTCTCTGTTGTTCATGGTTGGACGTTATTATTTAGCAGTAATCTCGTGGTTGTGACAGTGCATCTTACATAATGGCCCCCATCTATTCTTGCACAATCTCAAAATCTGTTTTGGGCTAATTGTAGCACATCAATGCATGTCTCAATTACATCTTCTTCATTATACTCGAGCATTTTTTCTCTTTGATCTTGAATCCATCGCCCAAAGGATAGACACTAATCTTGATAATCCACAGCCACTTTCTTACCTAAATCTAAAAGTATCTTCATATTACAAATCTGATTTTTGTATCAAGATTTGCAAGGACAGATTTGTAGTCTTATTAGGGAATCCCCTTTGTGTCTGAGAAGAGTCGACCTAAAGTGAGGAGGACAACTGTCGAGGTAATTCTGGGTGGTCTCATCACATTCCCCTAGGGTTTGTACTCGGTGATTGGACTTATCTTTTGTGCAGATCTTGGAGGTAACAAATCGGTGCCCTTTCCGGGAATAAAGTCCCTTTCCCGGAATTCGTAGATTGGCTATGTTAGCCCTTTTTCAACAAGGTGTGATATGTTGATCAGATGTGATTTGTGATTATATCACAGACATTTGTTCCTGAGTTGAGATATGTGGCTTCCGCATCAATCATTGGTCAAAGGTCCATTCAAGATGATCAGATGGTCCACATGCCTTAGATGTGCCTAGTCAGAGATAGTGTCGGACGTTCTAGTACCGTGATATCTCTAGCCCTCGTTGACACTTAGAATGTATTCTTATGTGACGATATGTTTCCATGGGATGTTACATTTATGCTTGTATAATGACTCAAAACACTTAAAGCAATTACTCAAGTCTTAATGTCATTATGCCTGAGAAATGTGTTATTCCGAATGTTAGTTTGCACCATAGTGTGCTAAATTAAGTGAATTCATTCATTTCATAACATTTTGCCCTGGCCATTTTTCATTTCACTAACCAATTCATCCATCCCTTCATTTCCCCCTTTGTAAATGAGCCATCATCAGTAACAACCTAAGGTCCCATAATCATTCCCATCTATGAATGTCTCAATAAAGTTAAAAGAGTCTAGTACTCTAAGGATGATGCTACTAAATTAAATCAGAAACATATGGGAGGTACTCCATTTGCAAAAAACAAATTCCCTTGTTCCACGTTATCAAAGGGACTAAGTTTAGCACTCCACGTTAGCAAAAAACAAATTCCCTTGTTGCATTTCATAGCCCTTTTAAAGAAAAAGAAAAGGGATCACAAAAAAGAGTCACGAGGATGGATGACCCATGATAGCACTTCCTTCTAAAACACACATGCGGAAGAAATCTCTTAAACCTCAACTCTTGAAAGTTAAGGGTAGACCTATCACACTTAGTTGCTTTGATGGTGAATTTGCAGAGTCTTGTTTCTCTACCTAAGTTCATATTCAATTCGTTCACCCTCACTTACTTTAGGAATCTAAGCTATGCAACTTAAATTAGGGCTTTCACATGTAATAAGGACTTAGAAAGGATCACACCAATTTTAGACTAGATGAATAAAGGTAAAATAAGTCATTGAGTTGTTAAAAAGGTGTAATTGTAAGTTAATTTCAAGTATTATTTTCATATTTGAAAACATTTCCTAAGTTATATGATAGTTTAACTCCTTGGCTCTAGAACATTGTATCATATAAACATGTTATGGAACTTGATGTGGTATATCTTGATGATCACTAGGTGTTCTAGGTGGAGTGCTAAACTTGGCACATGCACTTGGACGTTCCCTAGCACTTGGATGGGGCCACCTCCTTTATTACATGATGGAGACCATCTTCCATGGCATATGGGAGAGCTTTGAGACACATTTGGACCAATGTTCTTTCAACTTTGGACCATCCTTCTTCATGTTTGACCATTTCTTCATCACTTTTGGGAAATTGGAGCTGATTTCTAGAGGGCCGCACCACATGTGTGAGCATTTGATGGAGTTTGTTGGAGTTTCTAGAGGAAAATTCTAGGGAATTGACTTTCTTTTGGTCCATCTCTCCACTTGCACTCCTTTCTTGTTGAGCACTCCCTTTTTGAGGCTTGTACGTCGACTTTGGAGTTGGGACATTACCTTGTATTGTGCACTTGGACCACACATGTGAAGATTTCTTGAGGAGCACTCTAATTTGTTGGTGCAATTTATGGATGTCTGTTATCTCATGGACCTTTGAAGGAGAGATCTCCCCTTTATGGAGCTTCTATGTACTGTTTCTCATACTAAGACCATTGATTTGATGAGGCGCCCCTCTTGTCTTGGGATTTTGACTAGGGTTTTGGAGTATTTTGTTATACTCCCTTGTTGTTTAGTATTTTTTGACCATGTCTAGAGGATTAGTGATCCTCCTTATGATAGATATAGGGTTTTAACTTTTAATACATCTATTATTACTTTATTGTGAAGGAAGATGAGCTTCTCTCCTATATAAGAGAGCCTACTCATTGTATCTTGTTGTTGATTGTTGGAGAATAGAACTCTTGACTCTTGGGATTTTTCTTTCATGTGAGGCACAACTTGGTGATACAATTTGAGTTAATACTGTACTTTCTTGGATTGTAGAATTATTAAACCTAGTCCATTTAGAATAATAAATTTGCTCCATTGGATTAAGTAGGGAAGAATGTCCTTGGATGAACCTTTTTGTTAACCTTTTCCTTGCTTTCCATTTTTATTTAATATGCCAGAAGAGAAGAGAGGAAAGGGCAGGAACGTACTTGTAAATGTCGTGGCAGAAGGCTTCCTAACAGCTCAACAGGTATTTTCTCCAAAGCTTCAGGAAGAACAGTGTGATTTGTGAAGGAAAATACTTTCTTTACAATTTTCCATGCTCTGCTCCATTCCAAATTTTCCTCATCCACCAGCATCCGCATTAACTCAGGTATCGCAAGTGAAGGTTGTGTATCATTTAGCTGCAATGCTACCTGTAAACCATCATGATATCGAAACAAAAGTAAACATCTTTGATTTTCAGTTTATGCCCTTCAGGAAATTGGAATTGTACATGTAATGCAAAACAAGCCCTTCAATAGATACAGATTGTACATGCAATGTAAAATCCAAATTATATTTGACAATAAAAAAGTCATTAACACATGGAAAAAGGATTATGTTATCTGGTGATGAATGCTACTGAATCAGAAAAGGTGCCAAGCTCATAAAAGTAGAAATTTATTCATCCAGAAACCCTTCAGTGCAAATAAAAATTGAATAAGAAAAGGAACAGGCGTGTCTGGCATTAAAGAAGAGAGGCATAATATGATACAAACATCTAGAAAATGTGATGCAGCATCTGTGCTTTCTATGAAATATTACAAAATACGAAGTCCTGTTGTGATTCTGTGAAGTGTTCCTCTGCTTTATGTTCAAACAAAAACACCTATTAAAATGCATACTGCCTGAAAATTAAACAGAAAAGCTTTGTTTTAGAAAGCATTTGAGAGAGAGAGAGAACCTTCTTAGGAAAATCATCAATATTGGTATGAAAGCCTTTGAACCTGCGCATAATGTCCTGTAAAGAAGCTGACACAAAGAAGTATTGCTGCTTCAGATGGAGTTCCTTACCCTGCAACATGACCACATTCAAGAATCAAAACTTGGCTATAACCTGCATGCCTTAGTAGACTGCAGGAAAAAGTATTAAGCTCATTGCAGACATTCAAAGGAATTGTGTTAAATTTATTCCAAACTGAGACAAAAGGAGCAGGATATTTCCCTGGCAGGCAGCATCCAATTGCCAGGGTTTAAGGAATTGAGCAAATACAAAAGATGCTCCTATGGAATGACCAAGTGAGGCATAGTATTTCCTCTTAGGCTAGGTAGGTAACTAATATAGGATGGCTATAAGATGGCATTTCCAGTTAGCCCAGTGAGTGCACTAACCGCTTAGCAACCAGCAGGATCCGACGCTTACCAACAGTGGTCTATGCCACAAAAAGGCTAGGAACCACAAACTCAGTAGGGATCACTGCCTCTCACCCATAGACTAATTCGAACATAATTGAGCTAGGCTCTTCCAACTATTACCACAATCACATATTTCATACCAGAAACAATTTTTTCGACATGGCATTACAAATCCATAAACAATACAAAAAAAACTATCAAGCCTTTCTATTACAATTATTTCTTGCACCCTATATGGTAAAGCACAAAAACACTAGGTGAGAGAAAAGAGGGACTAAGAGGGGGCGGCTGCCACCTTACCACCCTCTTCTTTTATTTAGTACTTGTTCTCCTCAAGCACAAAGCAGGCTTCCCTGCTACTAGGATTGCTAAAGACTAGGAGTGAAAGAACAAGGGAGAAAGATACTTTAGCAAAACAAATGAAGTTTAGATATGAAATTAAGAATGAGTGATGGTATACAAGGAAAGGACTAGTGGCTAGTATTAATTGGAGCATGGAGTCATAAATATAGAGCACTTAAAATGTAAAGGAGACATATGATTGCACAGTCCAATCTTCCTACTAAAACATCAATGCAACTTATCAAGTGGTTGCATGAATTGTTCTTACAGCAAAGATGAATTACAAAGAAATAATTCTATTACATAGTCCCATCATCTATTACAATATGGAAATATGTAAACTATAATTTTGAAATGGAAGAGAAAACATATTTCCTACTTAACAAATTCAACTAAACAATATATTACCAAAAAGATTTACCCCAAGTATGGATCCTCACATTAACATTTCCCATGACAATACTCCAGCATCAAGGCACCATAGCTTGATCTTAATTACTATCCTCTAGCACTAAAATATTTACAAGGCTACAAAGGATCTCTTCTCTAGTAATCCTACTTTGTAATAACATCATTTGCACCTTGCAGTCCTATTGACCTACTTTGGTGGTTATTCATTGGACATTAATAAAATTATCTATCTTATCGTATTTCCCAAAACCATCATCCCCTCAAGTGAAGTGAGCAAACCCTTATATAGGTTTCAAGTTGTTATCACCTAAGTTTCACTTAGGGGATTTCCAGTGAACCGCCAGAGTATTGAACAAGTCAATTGTTCAATGTCAGTGCTCAGAAGTTTCGTGGTAACATCAGGACCAGTTGTGGTCCGGTTTTTTAATAAAATGCATGTTCATACCCCTTGGGGGCATTGTAATAAATGCTCTAACACGAAAAACTTTTTGTAAAGGACTTGGCTATCAGTCTGATTATTCCAAGGTGTTTTCTTCGTTGTCAATTATGCAATGCTGAATAAGCGATGTATAATTTTCGAGTTTTTCACCACTCCTCCAAAGCTAAAATTTTCGTCTTGGTGGTTAGGCCTTAGGAGGTTATTAAAGTTCATGTGTCGATGTATATAAGCGTGTTAGGCATTGGATTGAGTCGTATGCACATGTAGTAGGTCTCTTATTTCCTCGATTCCTTAACTATATGGATCCGTTATCAGTGATATACTGTAGTTGGGCTACCATGATGCAACATGCGGCATGCAGATAGATCACTTTATTTTTCTGAGCCAGACATTCAAATGGGGCTATAGCATGGATTATTATTACAGCATGAGCCATTCAGAGCCTTTATTTCATGGCAGATATAGAGTATTTCCTTCCCAAGACTGAGATCTTCTTGTCCATTGAGATGACTTCAGTGCTGACCTAGCTCATTCGAGTAGAGCAGCATATATGGTACATAGTGCACAGATGGGCATACCAAGTAGAGACATGTATATGGTGAGATCATGTACAGCTCCTTGGTAGGATTTTGCTCTCCGATATACACTAACACCTTAGACTTGTTATGCTATGATGATTATGGTGACCTATGCTTATATTATATGTTCCACTAATGATTAACTTGTGTTGAGAATGATTAGAGAATCTGATGTTGAAGAACATTGCTTATGCCATGCTTTACACAACTTTTAGATTTTAGTGCTATGCTAGTTCCATGTACCACTTGTCCTCATCCATCCAGTTTCATCCATAATTGATTTCTTCCCATAACCTATTGTTTGATTGAGACCTGTGAGATTGAAGATCGTTTTCCCCATCTTGACCCCTATGCGTGATAGACTCCATGTTTTTATGTTTCACTAGATATGAAGTATGTGGCTTGGTCAGTGCGGCCAAGTTCACCGGATGGTTTTCCTTTAGTCCTCAAAACAAGTGCTCCAACCAACAGTGTCTTTAGACACTAAAGAATCGAAACACATAAATGATATATCTAAATGATGCAAAAGTATAAATGTTATAAACTAGTCAGTGACCAAACGATGAGCACTTATCCATTGTATGATGTAAGGCTCATTTGCCCCCACAAATGCAACAAGGTGAGGCTGACCTATCAAGGTTATGCCTTTGTCATTTTCTGGAAGCTCGTAAGGCTTTCCAAGGCACCTGCATTTGTAGGATGGCCATTATCTTGTGTTAAACTTAAATGTTGTTTGAAAAGTCAATGGTCAAAAGATGAGCACTCATTCGTTGTATAATATTCAGCTCATTTTCCCATACGAGGAAACAGGGTGAGGCTAACTTGTCAAGGTTATGCCTTTGTCATTTTCAGGAATCCCATAAGACTTTCTAGGGCACCTACCTTTGGAGGTTGACTAGTGTTGCAAATTGTCAAATCTTTTTAAATGGAAAACTTGATAAACCCTGAAGGAAACAAGCCTAAGTGCTTTATCCATTTGTGAGACACCACCATTCCCTATTGCTATATGTCATGCATATATCATTATGGTTGTGTGTGCTTGTCATCATTCGGAGAGACCACATGGTCAAAATCAACTAGAGGCCATCACCCTTTTACTTTGGCCTTGTTTTCCATCCTCACCCAGCACTAGCAAATTGTTTAAACTTTGTAAGTATGGCATATACAAGAGACTTCCAGAGGATTCAATGATTACTCAAAAACACGGGTATATCTTATTGATTATTATTAGTTATTGTCTAAGTTACCAGGGTACCCGTACCCAGGGGTAGGGTACATGTACCCATACCGGGTACACGTATCAGGTACTTGGGTACTCGTAGGGTACGTCTCCTACTGTACCCCATACTGGGTCCACGTACCTGAGACTCCGTTATAAAAAAAGGGGTACTTACAGGCAAAATGGTACGCCGTACCCCCTGTTTGGGTACTCCATGGGTACGACCGACTCAATAAAATGCAATTCATTGGGGAAAATGTAATGACCCCCCACCAAATCTGAACTAATTTTTTGCTAACTACATATGGAGTCTGGTTCAAGACCTATGTCAAACACTTTGCAACACTGTTCAAATTCCACTGAATATTGTCCAAATCTAGTAGATTGATTTTACATTGATTTACATTGAATGTTTTCATGGTTTTGTGTTTAGCACTCATGGAACATAATTTGACTACCAAATGTGCACATAAAAAATATACATATGTATTTAATATTGAGAAATACACTCACATCAACACAAGAATATATTTGGCAATTTTCAAATTTTTATTGCCTGTAACAATAGCACAAATAGGTGTTTAAAATAAGATTTCAAGTGTACTTTCATGTTTGACTTTGATTCTCTGTTACAGCTCCTGGTACAATGATTTATCAAATTTTGTGTTTCAAATTTTCAAACTGAATCTTCAATTTTCAAATAATCATCGAATTTATAATTATGAATCATGATTCATAATTTATGAAGAAATCTATATGCATGTATGATGTGACTATGACATATATATATATACAGTACCCCCGACGTACCCAAGTACCCTTTTTCAAAAGTGGCGTACCCATACCCGTACCCGTCCCCGTACCCAAGTTTCCTAGTAACTTAGGTTATTGTTGTCACCATGATTCTAAATAGCATAATTTGAGTTGGGTTTTAATATACATCCTGGAACAGTTCTTGCCTTGGATGCATGCAGGTTTAGCTTAGTTCAGTATCTCACTTTCAGTTTTGGTATTTTGACCTGGTCAACCCAGTTTACCAAGTCAAACATGGTTCCCAAGGCAGTGACTAAAAAATTGGCAGTGCTTATATTTGCTCCAGACATGCCCAAAACCAATATTGCAATTTCAGTTTTTAGAGTTTGGCCTCAGATTGCATGATCAGTGATTATTATCACTTTATTATTGGACAGATCATATTTTTATTACAGATTGTAGTCATTATGGTTCTCCTAGGGCGCCACATCCTCCAGGAGGTATGAGTAGTCACTTGTACAATTCTACGACATCTCCAGACACTTTTGTGCAGTCAATTTGCCCCAGTTCTCAACCTGAAAGAAGTTATGATGATTTTTATTATTTTCAGAGGATGTACCATTAAAAAATGAACTAGGAAAATCACTGAGGAATTCAATTTGGCTTGTGTGGTCAAGGAATTGGCAAGGGAATGCTTCCAGACATATCTAAACCAGTTTCACCCAGTTTGATGTTCCAGATTATTTTTTTGGCTCTCTTAGGGAGGACATCCCCATAGGGCGAAATTCGCTAAAATGGCCAAAATAAAAGTGTGTAAATCAAGTTGTATCTTTAGAAATATGTATCGGGGGATCCCCTAACGACCCCCCCATGTCCCCTAAGTGTCAAACTTGCAAAAATAATGATTTATCAGGTTGTAAAAATGGGATTTATGAGGTAATTCGCCCCCCTCAAATATATTTGTCTAAGTTGATCCATGTAATGTAAAATTAAAATATCTCCACCATTGAGGATGTCTTAATCTCAACCGTTGGATGAAAAAGTAATATAGGGTTTGTGCCTCTCAAAAGCTATATAAAGAAGAGACCCCCCTCATTGTATCCCATCGAGAATTTGGCTCTTTGTTGGAAATAATAATAGAAGATCTTTTGGCTTGTGAAATCTCAGAGGAGTTTGTGATTCTTGTGTTTCTACATCTCTTTGGGC
The DNA here is from genome assembly GCA_001517045.1 of Pseudotsuga menziesii. Classification (NCBI taxonomy): domain Eukaryota; kingdom Viridiplantae; phylum Streptophyta; class Pinopsida; order Pinales; family Pinaceae; genus Pseudotsuga; species Pseudotsuga menziesii. Next base: position 110,356 of record LPNX010004081.1, read on the forward strand.
ACGGGATATTTATCTTTTATTTTCTCGGCATATCTTTGGTGTAATCTAAATTTTGTTGGAGGGCGCACTCGGAAGAGGGAAATTTAGAGGGGCATCTCTCTTTCTCTCTCTTTGGGACGTCTCAAGGGGGTTTTCTTATCGATTTTGCTTAACATTCGATTCGTCTCTCCTTTTGATTTCTTTTGCAAACATTTTCTTTCTTGTTGAATTCAAATCAGGCACAATTTTAGTTTTACTTATTGTGTTTGTTTGTCTTTGGCAGGAGGGGCACACTAGGCAAACCAGTTCTTCAACCGAGGAAAAAAATCATCATCCAAGTGGACAAATGTTGGACAAAGGGAAACATCTCATGGCATCTCTCATTTCCTGGTAAGTTAAAATTTCTCCCATCTTTTATTTTTCAGTAATTCATTTGTCGGTCATAATAAAAACCCTTATTTCGTAGATCCATAGGTTCTAGTTCGCAGCGAGCGATAATATTTAAAACCCACTTTAGAAATAATTTAAAACCTCTAGATCTAAATTTTCACGGCCATCGAACTCCATTTTCCCACTCAACGCACAGGCCTATCCTCTGAGGGAGTACGTCCTCCTCAAGAGAAGTGGGTATCTCTCAATCCACAAACTGGGTATTGCTAGAATCACTTCCATTCGACTCATCTTGCATCTAGCAATTAATTCTTGTATCCAATTTCCCTTAATTTCACCTAACTACCCTTAGATCTGATTTTTCATGCTTAAAACCCTAGGGTAATTTGGGGCTTTTCATGTGGACACTCTTATTCTCTCAGTAATTATTTAAATCTCTAATTAACATTATTACTAAGAGATTCCACTACGGTACCTAGCTTAATTCACATTAAGCATCCGTTTTTTAGGTTATCTTGGTCATAGGGACGCCCCCTAGGCTTGGTCTTTCACCTAGTCTGAAGTGCCAGTAGCTTTGGTCGGTGTGACAATTGATTTATTCAAAGGTCTTAGCTTCTATGATTCACAACTTTAGTTGTCTTTCTCCTCTTCCATCCTGGATAGGATCACCTTACGGGGCAACTATAAGAATTGTGATAACAAGATCTAGGTGTGGGGCTAAGTAGGGTGACTATGGGAACTGTTCTTAGAGTCCATACTTATACTTACCAGATCCAAGCACTTACAGCTACCAAGGAAGGATAGTAAATCCTATGTTCCATCCTAACAGAGCCATAATTTGACTAACGATTGCTAGGGAGTAAGGGGCTTAAAGGACCTTGCTTTCTTCCCCTAACTTCCATATCTATGGAAATGGGGTTTGACTCCCACAATACCGATCTTTCCCTCTTTTAGTTGTGAAGACAATTCCTTTCCATGTTTCACATTAAGCATCCATCCTTGCCACTTAGATTTGGCTCTTATTAGCATGTCATATTTCATTTGTTGACTATGTGCATTATTACAAGCTTCAAGGATCTTTGGATGGGTCCCTACCCTTGGTCACACCTCCTTTGATAACCTGTTAGACACTGAGAGGGGGGGGTGAATCAGTGTAAAGCAATTTTAAACCTTTTCTTAGCTTGTCACGATTAACTGCCAATTCATCATTCCATTATTCTATCAATCTCATAATCATATCATAAATATCTTTCACATCATCATTCACATCGCATAAGCATTTAGATCATCAGGAACCATAACACAAAAGAACACAACACTATATAATTTGTAATCTTTTTGTATTATTTTTGGTCCGGCTACAACCGTTAGGTAAAATCAACACCTACTGATATGGAGAGCACCTACTCTGCATCCAGGACCCTATCTGGTTTTCTTAGACCCTGCTAAGAAGGGTTTGAGGTATCCTAACCTCAAAAGCAAGACAAGCTTGCTTTTACAATTAAAGCTCACTGTCACATCAACTCATCAATCACAATAACATTACTTGTCTCTTCAATCTGTTCTGCTGCTGGTCAATATTGCTGATCATCTGCTCAACACTCTCATCAATATTGCTGCAACACACTTCTCAATCTTCGTTGTTCATCAACACCAGTGCTTCAATACTGCCAAGTCATCAAGGTCAGCTCATCTTTGTTGTTGCTGGTCAACTACTCATCAACACTTGCTCTCATCATCTGCTCTGCTGCTCAACAATCTATGTACTCTAGTCACTGTCAGATCATCCCTGTAGATATCACTGCCACATCATAAGCAATTTCTGTCATATCAGCATTCTGTCCATCAGCATCATGTCTTCATCACAAGCAATCTCTGTCACATCTGCATCCTGTCCATGTCTTGTTTACTGCTGTCAAAAATTATTTTCAAGTTATTGCTGTTGCAAATCACATCAAAGATTGTTACAGTCAACTTGTTGGACTTCTACCACAGTCATCAAAAGAGACTGTCACTTGTCAAGTCTGCGTGCTATTTTCAAGTCCAGGATACTTCAACAAATGTTGATACTGTTAAGTCAAAGCAACTGTGCAAGTGAAGGCTGTCAACTGTCACTAGTCAGTCAGGGTAATCTTGTC
>LPNX010004117.1:0-15064 GCA_001517045.1 Pseudotsuga menziesii
AACCCAAGTGATTTCAGGGGTGAAGATCGGCCATGGCAGGAGCCAACGATGCCAATGGGCAGCTCTTTCAATTTCTCAATCAGCTCCTCAACCAGGTAATATACTCAATGTTTATGTTCATTTTCATGTCTGTGAGATTGTTAATTTGACAAATTCAAGGGTTTCTGCAATGGAAATCATGGTATGTTTGATGGAGTTCTTTCTTTTTTGTTATGCTGAAAGCCGACATTCAGAGATTTGGAGCAGTGCGCCGTAGATTTGGGTATTTTTTAGTCCTATATCTCTCTCTCGTATATATATGCAAACAACACATAATAATTGCCAGATGGGAACATGAGCCACGAAGATCCATTGTTAGATCGGAACCCAAGTGATTTCAGGGGCAAAGATTGGCCATGGCAGGAGCCAACGATGCCAATGGGCATCTCTTTCAATTTCTCAATCAGCTCCTCAATCAGCTCCTCAACCAGGTAATATACGCAATGTCTATGTTCATGTTCATGGCTATGAGATTGTTAATTTGACAAATTTATGCTTCTTTCTGCGCTAGTTTACTATACAATATAGGAAGGTAGATGCCACAGGGTTTGGGAAGGATAAGATGATATCAAATAACCGTGTCTGCAGATAAAAGCACACGGTTTTTTATCCAGGATCTTTTACATGTTTAGAAATAAGTGAATTCATGGGCTTTGTATTTCTTAGGGTTGTTTTGTGTGACCTCATTCTCATATTAACCTCATTCTCAAGCGCAAGTTCAACTTATATATCCTTGTGAAGTTGATGTCAAAGCTTATTAATTTATTATTAATCGATTTTTATCTAAAATGGAGGGATAAGAGTATAATTCTAAAAAAAAATTTAACATAAAAATATAATATTATAATGCTTTGTAATTATTATAAATACTATATAGATAATAATTATGAATAAGAGGAAATGAGATGGGCTATGGAGCAAAGTCTTTAGGGGTTAAACAACCAGGTGGACAATTTTGCTTGAGTTCAAGCCTGGTTCGATAGACATTTCAAAGTGGTTAGAGCCAAGAGGTCTAGTCCTATGTGAAAAATTTAATGGAGGGCATATGGCTCAGTGTCTCAATGGAAAATAATGAGCACATTGGTCAATGTAACAAACCTCCGTGCTTAGTTGAGAAAGGATGTGTGGAGGCTTCTCTACCTGTCGAACCTACTAAAGGACAAGTGACTGTGTTGACTCCAACCGACCCTACAGTTTATGCTAGGAAGAAAGAGCCGCTACCAGTGAAGATCCTAGTAGTTGAAATCCCGAGCTCTAGTTACAAAGCATGTTCGATCATTGAAGAGCACGTGGACTCCTCCCATGGTGCACACTCTAGTTAGAAGAGGTCCCTCTTCTTCAGATAATTACTATTCTCAAGTCTTTTTGGTTCTCAGTGCTAGATATGCTGTTAGTTTATAGTTCTTATGGTGTCTGTACATTATATCACTTCTCTATGTTATTCAATTGTTTTTGGGTATGTTTTCTTTCTATTGGGAGGGTCTCTTTTTGCTTTGAAGTGGACAAAACAATTAAGGTTAACTTGTACAAACTTTAAGGTTAGGAAATCTGAAAAGCTTACCGTTTAAACATATTTTGGCTTTTTTACTTTTTACAGACTTGCTTTATACAATGCAACGTGAGGTTGAAAATTAACCTCACAAAAATTCTTAGTTTTTATAGTCCAGTACTCAATAACAGAGTTTTGAATTAATGACCTTACACAATTAGTGTCTTAACAGTACACCCAATCACCTTCTATTCCATACCCCATGGGCTAATCTCACAAAGATTCTTTAATATGTCCCTCATATATTACCTTAGCCTATGTAGATACACATCAATGCTATATTTACCCTATGGCTTCAACTTTACAGAGCTGATTTTCTTTGGAAGAACAGAGGAAGTCCACATATCTAAATGATATCATTCAGCTCAAATTTATTATTGAGACGCAACCTCTCATATTACGATCTCATTTTCTCTCCATGGAAAGGAAAATATATAAAAATTTGGCTACATCCTAGCTACACACAGTATAATGTTTAGCTATAGTGTTGTTTTCCAGTAAGTCTTTGATGTCCAAGTGTCCACGGTCCAAGGAGTTATCTGTCCATGCATACTACTTTTGGTTCGTTACTGTCTTTGGCAGGATTTAAATGACAACATTCTTTCTCAAATTTGAAAGGTCTTTTCACTCTTGGTAATTGACAAGAAAAACTTACACATAACGATATGTCAATTGTAAATTCCACTACGAAATTTTCTCTCTTCTACTTGTTAAGTTTTGGCAGGATTTGGACCACCTTATCTGTAAATTTATATACATATAAGAATTTTAGATAACTCTTGTGAAAATATGGGAACCAAAAGTGTTGATCATTGATCCTTAGAATTTTAATGATCTAAGTTTTAGAACCATGGAGACCCTCGCAATTAACAAATTCGAAGGTGAGTGCTATATAAGAATGCAATAGTGCTAGTTCCTCAAAATCCTAGAAAGTTCTGCAATTTTTCCAAGCTTGGCTAGTTCTTTGTGAATGAAATGTTGTGATCTATAATATTGGCAGTGGTGTATATCGTCAATGCTGAAAGAAAGCCTCCAGCATGATGGCTTTTTTAATTTTAAATTACTCATTTGATATCTTGTCCACAGGTGGAAGCTGAAACCAATCAACCAGAGACTGAATTGAGATCGAAAATCAAGGATCTTGAATTAGAGACTACTAAAGTACCTTCAATATCATCGAAGCAACCAGATGAGGTAGGGCATGACTTTCCTGTTTTGAATTAGCTTCAATCAATGATTCAGCCTTTATAAGGTTTTCAGTTCATCTAGTTTTGACTTTTTCTTCCTCTAGTGTGTTTTACGATCTAATATTAAAATTATTCTCTATTCTTGTAGCGTGAAATAGCCAAGGAATTGGACAGGATGTTAGCCAAGTTAGAATCTATTGATGAACTATTGTCCTCATCATCTGCAGCAGATCTACAAGTACAGGGCCTTTTAAGTGGAACTGCGGATTTATGGATGCCTGTCATCACTACTACCACATAGGAGCGTCAGGCATTTGCAGCAGCTGCAGAGGAGCAAGAAACTTCAAGAAACAAAAATTAACATTGTGTTAAATCTTTTGGATTTCCACTGTGTAGAAGTTTAAAGATGATCTACACATGTTTTGAATGGACTTTCCATCTATCTTCAAGACTGCTAAGGCATCTCAGTAGTATTAATCAAAAGGTATTATTACATCTGTTCAATCTATAAGATGCTAAGCCATCTCAGTAGTATTAATCTGAAGGTGTTATTATATCTGTTCATGGGCTTTACATACTTAAGTATAAGTTACTTCATGGGCTTTACATGCGTTATTATAAGTATTCTTTCATAGTATGATATTTATGATTTGGAAATTCTGCATTTTTTGGTCAAACTAGATAAAAATGTTTAATTGAAGATGTATTGATGCTTCTGGTTCACCACAAGGAAATTGATTGTACTGTGCTTCCTATCCAAGGAAGCTTTTTACAAATTCCATTCTTTGCCAAGTCTTCCTACTCCTTAATCCCCTCTTCTTTCATTAAGGAATTCAGTTAAAATATGTTCTTACAATCTTCTGTTTCTCTATGTGATGCTGAAAAATGGGATGGACATTGCTTTAACATTTAAATATGTGATATGGTGCTTGATTTGATCACCTTCCAGCAGATGGAGGTAATACTAAAATTTATTGAATTTTTCTCATGGATTTAAATTATTTAGTTAGAAAGGGAATAAAATGGGAATCACCTCACAGGGGTGATGCTCTTTACTCTCAATTTTATTTGAATCATGGAATTCAGAATCTTGGCAGATTTGTTAATAGATCTGCATTTCCACGACCCAGGAAATTTCTGGTTGATAGAAAACACTTCCTCTCACTAGAGATATTTCTGGTAAGACCAAAATAATCAGCAGAATGTTGGAGATGAGTCATACCTAAGGGGAAATATTTCTGGTCACAGGAGGCTTTCCTATCAAATAGAAAATGCCTCTTGTAACTGTGTGACATGTAATTGACCTAATAATATTATAATGTTAAATGTTATCGTAAACAGGAGTTATGGCCATTTTGGTAATAGGTATGATTTAAATTTGAATATATAAATAGCTCCAGTACATCGTATCTTCATCATACTTACAAATAGAATATAATTACTATCTGTAATCATTTTTGTCATGACTGGTTCTTAATGCCTTTATGGATCGTAGTGATTCTCTGATATTCTGCTAGTGGTATCAGAGTAATATGTGCTATTGTGATGCTTCTAACATTGTTTTTCACTTCATTTTCTTCTGTTAGACTCCAAGTGTCACATCTATTCTATACTGATCTTCTCACTTCCCTTCAATTAATTTTTTTGCACTTTTTGCTTCATATTTTTCTGGCATTCTCAAAACTCTTCTAACATTACATTACACTACTGCCATAGATCAGGAGTTTTGGTGATGGTTATGATAAAAATATAAATAGCTCCATTGCATTGGATCATCATCATACTTACAAATTCAATATAATTTCTATCTGTAAGCACTTTTTGTTGTGACCGTGTCTTAATGCCTTTATGGATTGTAGTGATCCTCTGATATGCTGCTAGTGGTATCAACATATCATTTCACCATGCTTCTAACAAGAATTCTCGCTTGACTCTCTCCTGTTCACTTCCTTCCAATTCTTTTTTCACACTTTATGCTTTCGTACTTTTCTAGCAGTCTAAAAACTCTTACAACACTCCATTCAACATTCCCACCACAACCTTGGATGTGCTGTGGAGAAGGGTCCTACCAGAGGCTCTTAGAAGTGCAACAGGCAGAGTGATGACTGACTAGTAGATAGCCATGGTTTTGGGTTACATCCATGGAGGGTTGGTAGTAGGTACTGACTGACCTGGAGTACTCTAGGTGGCCTTTGAATGCTGGAGAGATGACCCAGACCTTTATCCTTGTTGTCATATTGGTTGATGAGTTTAGATCCATGAAGGAAGGGTTGTGGAGGTTATGCAGGGGGGGTCATGGTAGGCTCCCAAAAAATTAAAACTCTTTGTGCAGCAAAACTAACCATTCTCCTAGTATCATGGCACGGATTACACACGGCAATAATCCGATGTCCAACAGTTCTTCAAAAACTGTTCACTCTTTGTGGGGCCACATACCCTTGGGTTACCTTCATTCTTCATTCGATGCTGCTGCATGTACATCAGACTCAGCTGATTAGCAAAATGAAGCACAGCGTTGTGGTGTTTCTACATCCTTCTCTCCTCTTCTTCCGCTGCTATCTTGATTTCTTTTTGTCCCTGTTCATTTAGCTATGCAGTTTTCTTACCACTCTTTCACAACATCTACCCAGTATTCATTTTACTGGAGCTGGCACTCTTTGATAACGTCTAGCCAAACAACCTCTCTCTATTGGAGCTGTCTTCCTTATAGCATCTACCCAGTAATCCTCTGAATGTCAGAGATGTCTTTCTTACAGGATTCAAACCTGCAGTCTTCTCTTGTCATCCCTCTTTGTTCCCTGGGTCTCTTCCTTTTAGTAATTTTATCACAATACCATCTTCTTTCTGAGAGATCTTCATCTCTTACCTGCAGCTTCAGGATTCTGTCTTCTCTATCGATTTGGCAGCAATTTCACTTGGCAGTCCCTTCTAAGTTATTTCTGGTTGTCTTCTCTTCAGGTTCTTATTGTCTCTCTTTCTCCTCTTTCCAGTGATATTCCTGCTCTACCACCTTTGACACAGGGTGTGTGGTAGGCCAAAACAAAATCAAAACTCTGTATAGGAAAACTACTTCAGGCTGAACTAAGATGGTTGAACTCGTTCTCTTATTATCCTGGTAAATTACACAGAGCAATAATCTGTTGTTTGGCATTTTCTCAAACATTGTTTGCTCTTTGTTGGACATGTGGGTTACGGCCCACTACTATTCTCAGCGATTTAGTCGTGCAATCTCAACGCTATTATAGAAAGTCAGTCACAAAATGGGATTATAGTACACAGCTGATCACTCGAGCATCTCGTCTTTGGAACAAAATTTGTCATACAGAGGCAAATGCAACATCCACTACAGCCAGTTGTAGGTGCACACATTGACTCATTTCTCAGTGTGGGAATTACTAATAAATTGACAAAAATGAAAATTCAGATCCCTCTTATGAACTCCTTAAAATTCCATCTTATCAAAAGAAAGTGAAGAAGCTGCCAGGGTTTGATGAAGTTGAAGATAAGCCTGTTGTATGTCAAGGTATGAATTAAGGAGGAAGGAATGATGTTCATTCTCCATTCTATGTTTCCTTGTTGATTAATAATTAATTGCTTCATAATTGCATGCCGGACTCTAGTGCTGCATGTAATGTTATTCCTTTGAAAGTTATGAATTAGTTGGGATTTCAAATTACAAGACCTTACAGAAATTTATGTGCCATAAATTATGTTACTTCTTAAACCCTCACTTTTAGTGTTAAAGTCCAATCTCACAAGGTGAAGAGCCAAGAACAACTCAAAGAGGTTATCCACTATCACTTTGATAACTCTCACCTACTCTTTATGTTGATTTTCTCCCCAACACAAGGGAGTAAACCCTAATGGCTACCGTCTAGGTCTTAGATATGGATTTTAAAGGATTTATTAGACTTTATGCCAATCTGGATTAGGTGGTTTTAAATGGTGTCAATTCCAGATTTATTGAGGTTCAATAAACAGCCCACTTATCAACTATTCAAGGGTAAATCAAGGTGATCAAATGATTATGATACTTCACTGTTGAAAATTACAGATTTTATTAAAAGAAAATCAATCCTATAACAGATAGAAATAGTGAGATCTATGGGCAAAATTACAGATCTGAAATTTCTTTTTAAATTGTCTTTTATTTCAGACCTATAGGAGAGCAAATAAAGAGATAATGAATTTTTAAAGAGGTTGGAGAAAGGATTAGTGCCTGGTAATATGTTGGGCATATGGGATCATAGAGCAACAAACAGATTTGGATTCGTCTTATGGGGCCAAGAGGTTAATAACTGGATAAAGGATAAGGTCTAGTAAATTTAGTGATTACCTGGAAGTTGATGCACTGTTAAATTACCTATTAATGTACTAAGATTCTTTATTAGTAATTTTTTATGACTTCCAATAGATCTTGTTGGGTTTTCCAAGGACGATGCTAAAATATTAATTTGATTTCTTGTCAAAAGTTATATTATTTTATATATTAAAGCATTTGCTACTGTGAAATGGCCTCATGAAAAATAAAGGGATCATGTAAAAGAGATTTTTTTAAGAAAATAGTAGATATGCTTTTGAGAGAGGTTTTCTCTATAAATGGGATGCTCTGCATGCCTAAGAACAGTTTATCCTTGGTTTTGGTATATCTGGTAACTTCATAGTGATTGAGCATGTGGGCACCAGTTTGTGAATGCCTTCTGCCAACCATTAGAATATGCCTACTTCATATTCAATGCAAAATACTCAAAACACGTCATAATATGACGAGGAAAGTTTGTTTAACTGACCTTTTGGAAAGGTTGTATATATGCTTTAACTGTCCTACTTTTGCAGCTTGATTGTTTTCAATATGTTTGTGACAAAACATGCTTCCAAATAATGGTGGATATAAGACAATGCAATATTATTTTCTGGAATTTCTGAAAAGCTGTGATGAAAGATTTTTGCACAGGACTGAACCAGGGTAACTGCAGTGAACAAGGACAGGATCAGACAACTCTTAGACATGATACGATAGGGCGCCAAGCATCGTTTTTAAAGTGTCACATATTAAGAGACTATTTGTGGACTACATTTTTAAGTTGTTTTGATACTCTATGACGGAGTTAGCTTTTCATCACTATTCATGAAATTTGTGAAATTATTCTTATTTTCTTTTCCAGTCAAGTTTATGATATATGGACATTCAATGTCTATTGCAATGCTAACCAGATTGAACTTGTATCCATATATAACAAACATCATTTATTTATTTCCTGTCAAATCTCTGAGAATTTATCTTGTGATTTGTCCTAGCTCTATGGCAGAATTCTCAAGGATACCTGTTGTTGTGACTAATCAAGTAAGACTGCAAAGCATGCAAGATGACAAGCGGCTAATTTATCCATTTGAAGGTATTAATATCCACCACTTTGTTATTGCAGTTTACATTAAGTTTGAGGATTCTAGAGTCTACACTTTTGCTTTCTTTGTTGCAAGGTCTTTTAAGGGATAGTTTTAATTGAAACTTTTATATTTGTGATACATTTCTATGACTTAGTCTTGAAAATAGTTTGTGTATTCAAAAGCCTGATACTTATATTATAAAAGGGGAGGAGTTGTTATCCTTCTACATGCTATAATCTATCATTACATCAATGAGAAAATAAACTTCTTGTGTCATTGTTAGTCTAAAGATCCATTTGGTCAGTAATTAGAATCTCATATTCCCCTTCACGTAGAAAAGTCATCTCAATTTGGTTTCTTCTACCTGGGTGAAATTTTAAAAACAAGACAAATGGGTGCCGTGTAACATCTATGAAATGAGTTATAAGAAATATATTTTAAGTCCCAGCACCCTGGTATACACTGTTTGGATTGCCTCGTTGATTTTGTTTTCGCATAGTCTTTTCATTGAACTTCGTTATACCTATTTTAATAGCCACAACTGTGATGATTGAAGGTTTTTGTAAGCCAGCTGGTGCAGACCTCTGAAAACTTATGTTAAATCGACATTTTTCTAGATTTCCAAAATATATCGTGGTATAGTCACAGAAACATCTCTGAAAACGACAAAAAGAGGAAGCAGTTAGATTACATTTCAACCGAGACAGAATCCATATTTCTTAGTAGAGCAGAAAAGGCCACGGCCTAGATGAGACTGGTGGTAGGCTGAGACCATATGCTAATCAGCATTGTCATATATGTTGGTTTCATCTCTATCTTTTTTGGTGGCAGTGTCCCCAATTTCTGAACCATGTTGTTTTGGGTGTATCCTGCAGGAGGCTGGACTCCCTTTCGAATCCTTAACATATGTGATCTTTCTCCACACCTTGTCCATATATTTTTCTAGATATATCGTGGTGTTTTTCAGCATGGCTTCCATATCTTTGCCGAGTTGAAGTTCCTCATGGATTAGTCAAATGTTTATTTTCATCGTTTCAGGCCTTTCATTTTTTGTGAGCATGGTTAAGAAGGCCAATTGGATTCTTTAGTTCCCACCACTTCTTTACAATGATCCTTGGGAAACGTTTCTCTTGCTCCATCATTGATGCTATATATCTTTGGAAACTAACATCTTGATCCTTATGATTCAGGTATGAACAGGAAGATATGAAGAAATATGTCCTCCATCTATTAGTACTTTCACATGTGTTTTCAGTACCATCCTTAAAACTGGTGTGCACACAAAATTTGGAGCATGGATTGCTCACAACAGATAATGTTATTGATGTATTACAACTAGCAATATTATGTGATGCACCGCACTTGAATCTGTTATGCATGCGCCTTATTGTGAAGAGCTTCAAAACTGTTGCCAAGTGAGAGGGATGGAAAGTGATGAGACAGTCCAATCCTAAGCTGGAGCAAGAGCTTCTGGAATCTGTCGTTGAGGCTGATTTTGTGAGTAGCTAAACCCAAAATTTATTACATAAAGCATAGAGGTCTTGCATCGTGTTCAATATCTACGAAGATGTCTATAAATTGGTGCCCTACATAGAGAGTCCTTAAAGGATTTTGCTATACCTCTTTAATCTTTTGTTCCATAGAGTATGTATGCCTTTTGGAACTTCTATGAATCTTTTCTATTAGGTTGAATGAATTGTGGAAAGCTACATATCTTACTAATGTTGTTTTGGATGAATGTAGGTTTTTGCAATTGTACTACTAAACCTTCCTGGAATACTATTCTTTTCGACATATACATTACTTGTCTTATTTTGGGCAGAAATATACCATCAGGCAAGTTAGCCTTTGTTTTAACTGCCAGCATCTCATTTCGTGTATAAATTTCATCCTTGCATGATTGGCTAAAGCCTAAAAGTGATGAATTTTTTGGCTGATTGTGATGTTTATTCACAGGCACGAAGCTTACCCACTGAAAAGCTTCGGCCAGCCTATTTTATTATAAATGGTGTAGTTTATTTTATTCAGGTAACTTCTATGCTGTTCTTTTTCATAGTAGAAGACTAGTAAGCTAGCATTGAATTTGAATTTATCAGAAATCATTTGCTTTACATCTTATGGGTTTTCTGTTTAAATAGTTCTAGTTGAACAAATCAATGCCTTGTCTTTTTAGATTTGCATTTGGATATACCTGTGGATTGATGACAGCAATGTTGTGGAGGCAATTTCAAAACTGTTTGTTGCAGGTTTTGCTTTCTATCCAGTATCTGAGTAATTTTTTAATATGCATCGGGTGTTTTATGGAAGACTTTTTTAGTTCCTCTTTAGGGGGGGATTTTATATCAGTTTTCAATCAATCGTAATGCTTTTGATATTGATATGAGATTCAGGTTGTAGATTTCTTGTTAAAAATGCTGCATCGAGGAATTTTGTATTGTGTTGTGATTTCAGAGGGAGTACTTTCACTAAGCATATTCACTGTATGTAATCCATGATTTTGCAGTTATATCATTTTTTGCAGCATTGGGTTTCCTACTATATGGAGGAAGGTAATTTACTTTGTCTTTACAACTGTAGTGAATGTGTGGATGCATTATTTCATATTGAAATAGCACAGTATTGGTTATTCTGTTCCATTTAATAGCCTTTTTTGTACAGTCTATTTTTAATGCTGAGGTGGTTTCTAATTGAGTCTAAAGGGCACAGAAAGAAGCTACATGAGGTTTGTTTTTCGTGTTTGATGACATGGTCTGATATCTTGGAAGGAATTTATTTGCTGCACGAAGTTGGATTTTTCACTTTTTAAATCCTGTATTTCAATTTCTTAGTTGGGAAGGGGTTAAGATACAGTAAAGTATTTGCCAGCCTAAACAATTGAACATGACATGTCTTCCACGATGTCTTGTCCACTGCTTAGAATAATATGCTATTACAAACGTAGGCAAACATTCTTTCGTATGGATTGAGAAATTTCCTATTAACATGTTGAAAACATGCTGTTGAATGAAAAATGTATGACTTACTGATCTTGACATTATTCACGACTTGAAAATCTGTTTGTAGACTATACATAGTATTCTTCTTAAATGGAATGGTACCAGTTTCAATCTAATATTTATTATTAATCTTTTGCAGGTTGGTTGTGTAACAGCTATATGCTTCACATGCTTTTTGATAAGGTTCTTTGTGGTAAGGACACTGTATACTATCTAAATTCCAATATTCTGGTGGTTTGAATTCAATTTGCCAATCAATCACCTGTTAAGCACACTTTGTTTACTTAGATTTTATTTCTAACTCCTGTCAATCTATTTTCAGGTTGCACTTTCTGCTTTTGATACAGATGCCAATCTTGATGTGATGTACCATCCAATTCTAAATCTCATTTACTATATGGTAATAGATTCTGTTTCATGCTCTGGGAAATTCAACTAATAATGTTTATTTAGTATTATGGACAGCTGTGAGTCCATAATTTCAATTACTTTTTATTGTGTTAAACTAAGTAATCCGTTCCTACAATTATTATTTAACTCAGTGTACTGTATCTGGCCTTTTTCAGCTGGTCGATATTCTTCCCTCAGCACTGGTCCTTTTCATCCTCTGTAAGTTGACCCCGAAAAGGATGTCAGGTCAGTACCATCCAATTCGATGAGCATTGTCAACTATTGAAGCAGCACAAACTCACCGGAGAGAATGGTTTGGGATCAAAGTATCTACCATCTTTATTGTATTTTTTATATGCCCATTATCAAGAATGAATGAGATGCTTCTGAATCCCATTGAGGTATGAGATTGGTGGTGCAGGATATGGACTGTATGTCTGAGATCTGTGTGGCTATCTATTTATTTTATTGTAGTTCATTTCTTGCAACTTTTGTAATAATTTTAGGCATTTATTTTTTTGGGGAGTGTATAAACCGAAAGTTATCCTCTTGAAATCGTGCATAGTGTATTATACACTGCTGTCTTCAGGTCGACGTAGCAACTCTTTAACATTTTTTTGACAAACTGTTTAAATATTGACAAAGATTTCCAGCATAGACATCGTTAGCTCAAAGAACAGGAAGAGAGATTAAAGTATTCAAGGAAGAGAAGCTAGTGAAATGTTGGTAGTCAAAGATGAAAGCAAAAGAACATAGTTTCTTTGACTTGAGCAGCTGACCTTTTTGTTCTAAATCTGTGCAGTATGTATCCCTCTGACAAACGAGTTGCTGAAAGATTTACTGGTTGGATTTCTTGTATTTTGATGCTATTTCACTCACGGGGGCTTCACTTGTTGACCAATATCCTATCACGTTAGTTCATATTGTGGGTTTTAAAATTATCAAAAATTGAACCAATATATTGCAGGTATTGGGGGGGATGAGGGATTTAAGGTGGGGGTGGGTAGGGTGGTTTATAAGGATTTAGGTATAAAAATGGGTGGGGAGGAGGTTTTAGGTATTGGGAGGGGGTTTCAACAAAAAGATTTTAGGTCAATATCTCTGGAAATTAAGGGTATTCTTTAATATCCCATGATCGCACGTGCTATGTGACAGGTTCACTAAGTGAATTCCCCGTGATTTCACTGTATTTTATCCATTGTTTAGTTTTTTTTGGTAGATCAAGTTCTGTAAATGCATAAGTAACACATGGATAAGGTTTGCAGGCTAGCTATTTTTCCATGTATCCTTGAAATGATTTTTAGCAGCCTGAGATCAGGTTTATGGTACCAGAAACTTCCGTGGACCTAATTGCTTTTGGGAGGACAAGGGAACTAATGATCAGATTCTAGTTGTCCTTTGGAAACTGCAAAGAAACTTGGTAGAAGTTTCCGCAGTTTTGGCTTGTTTCCACCCCTTTCTGATCAATTTTTGTGTTCATCCTTATTAAAGCTAAAGAAACCTCACCTAGATTAACTGACCACTCGAATAAAAATACCCCAATCCGCAGTCAATATAAAAAACCAAAATTTTGTATGACGAAAAGTATATGGGCCAAAAATAAAAGTGGATTGAAATAGATAATTATAAAGACTTAAACTTATAGCTCTGATTAATAATTTGGGTTTCCATTTTTACATTAACAGAGAAAGCAAGAGAGGCTTCGGAAGATAGAGGAGAACAAGATATACCTACAACTATACGATGCCATGGAAGCACTTGTTCACATATGCAGAGATGGCTGTATAACAATAGGGCCTCATGACAAGGATTTAGATGAAAACCAAGGGGCTTGCAATTTCCCAGCTTGCAAAGGGCTCGAATCCTTAGTCCGACATTTTGCTTCCTGTAAAACTAGAGTCCCTGGTGGATGTGTACACTGCAAAAGAATGTGGCAACTGCTTGAACTACATTCAAGAATGTGTTCTGAACCAGACATCTGCAAGGTTCCTCTTTGCAGGTATAATCAAACATACAATCCATGCAATCCAGTATTAACCTTTATTGTTTAGATAGTCAATCCATGCTCTTTCAATATAAAACAGTTTTGTTATCTTCCAAAAATTGTAGCCTATTTCGGAATGGAATGGGAGGAGTCCCTTTTTAGTTGCCTCATATATTGTATGTGACGTTTGCATATTATGAATACTATATAATTATGGTGCAATTAATTTAAATAAGCCAAACAACTGAATAATTTCCTCTACTGTTAAGGGTGGTTAAACAGGTATGGTTTGTAGTTCTCCATCTCCTTTAACTACAGTGTCGTGTGATGATTGAGATTCTGAAGCTTACCATCTACATTCCCCCTTCTAAATACACATGGATATCGAAGCCACAGGAAGGGTGGCCATTATGACTGTCTATTACAAAAGGATCTGCTTCTTATTTGATATCCGATAAAATTCGACCTCTTGTCAAATTGTCAAGGGCTCTATCTTCATTGCTTGGACATGAAATGTGAGACACAATGAGGATGCAGTCTTGCATCATATTCTCTGGACGCAATAGAAATAAGTAGAATGAGAATAGACAAGAAATAATCCATGCAATGCTTATGAATGTTCAAGGATTGACATGAGAAAACGTTGCAAGCAATCTGCAGGTATAGTTGAGTTTCTACCATATTTTTACATACCTAAAACTAAATCACCTTTCGTGCTTAGATTTTGGATGCTAATTTCTAGATATGTTGTATTATTTGTCTTTTTATGATTCTATTGTTTCTGCATGTCTAATTGATTTGTAATCTAAATATGTGTATAGCTTTGATTAAACAGAGCAGTCATACTTTTTGACTTACATATTTGTCTGAATTGATTAAAATTAAAGCCCTTTTTGATGGTGTGCTTTTTCTTTTTTGAATAATCTGTAGAAGTATAGACTGTACTTGAAAAGGATCAGTGGTGTGGCGAGTCAACAGGGTAGCATGGGAAATGCATTTGGAGGAGGCAGGGAATCTTCGTTTGGTTCTCTTTGCCAAGTAGATGGAATTGGTGATTTGCAAGTTCTTGCTCAATCTGGTCACCTGTCTGCTCATGCTCTTGAATCATTGCAAGTAGGAGTTCTGGGTAGATTAAATGGTTCAATAGGATTGGATTTACCAGGTCTGAATTCCTTTGGAATGCTCCAATTTGCCTCTCTTCCAGGCCTAGGCTGTAATAACAGCATTGGAAGAGCACAAGGAATTGCACCTGTTAACAATCCAATGAATGCATTTCCTTGTTTATCAACTGGACTTGAACTAGATCAGTTACAGCAAAAACAACAAATTGCTAGACTTGGAGATATAGGTGCTCTTGTGGATGATCCTGCAGGATTTCGCACGATGCAGCGGCAGTTGACAGCTACAAATAGTTCCCCTGTTGGCCTGGGGGGAGGTAGCAGTGGCAACATCTCAGTGCATTCAACAAATAATGCTTTGGTGTTGCAATTGATGCAACAGCAGCAACAGAAGCATGGAAGGGGTTTGACCA
>LPNX010004117.1:15136-106900 GCA_001517045.1 Pseudotsuga menziesii
AACCACAAATTGCTAGACTTGGAGATATAGGTGCTCCTGTGGATGATCCTACAGGATTTCACACGATGCAGTGGCAGTTGAAAGATACAAATAGTTCCCTTGTTGGCCTGGGTGGAGGTAGCAGTGGCAACATCTCAGTGCATTCAACAAATAATGCTTTGGTGTTGCAATTGATGCAACAGCAGCAGCAGAAGCATGGAAGGGGTTTGACCACCTTAACCACTGAAAGAACTATTAGTCAAAGATCGGGGGCAAGTGATATTAACATGGTAATGTCTTCTCAACTACCTAATATGAATGGAAATAGTGGGAACTAGGGTAATGGTGCCGGATTTTCAGTTTTACCAATAAATGCACGTTCAGTGGGTGGCCCTCTAAGTAGTACAGGTTCTGGTGTGCAGAATGTAACGGAAAGCCTTTTAAGTGCCTCAAATGTTGATTGTATGTCAATGGACAATTTTGTTCCTCCAGTTAATTCTCTTGTAGGGCCTAGCTCTCATAATCTTATCCCAAGAAATGATCTCTCTCTGTCCTCTATTAGTGCAATGAACAATAGCACTGGGAAAATAAGCGAAGTTGTGCCATCTGACAATAGAAGACCTAATCTTCCAATTCTTGGTAATATGAATACTGGTCTTAGACAGGGTATGAATCAGATTATAAAGAAAGACTGGAAAAATCATAATCAAGATTTTGGAACCATTTCAAATCCTCTATTAAATACTCAGTTGAGCCGGGCATCTCTTCTTAATCAGAAAATGGTGGGAACATATAGTGCTCAATCTCAAGGGTAGAACACTGGATTTTGTGATCAAAAGATGAATTTGGATTTCAAACCACCAGTGAACTCAGTTGTTCCAGGGTTTGGTGGACGGTGTGAAAATGAGAAATCCACTGCAGACAGTCAAATGAAGTTGAGGGAATATTATCCAATAGATCATGTGAAGATGGATAATGGCTTTCTCTCCGAAAATTGCAATTCTAGAGATGAACTTATGAACATTATCTTTAGACAAGTAAGTGTGTTTTTATGAATCCCTCCTGAGATACAATATAACATTCTAAGCTAGGTCTCTTAATTGTGCCTTTTCTTTATGGTTATTGATGAGCATATACTAATACATTTTGAAAAAGTAGGTTTCAACTTACATGGCTTGCAGTCATAGTAGTCTATTATGCTTTTTTTGGGCACTAATTGAGCCTGTGTTTGTTCTCTTTGGCAAATTTGACTTGTATTTTTTTCCTTAATCTAGTTTTCTTATGTGGATTATTTCCTAGATCTCTGTTTCTGTGAAGCAGCTTGTATTGATACAATCTATGTTTAACATGCCAGTATTTTATTGTGTATTAAGAAAGTCACTTCAGTCAATTACTGTGAAGCACAAACAGCTGTCCTTATTTGTTCTTTGCCTTCCATTCCCCGTTGCATGCTTTCTCTCTTTCCTTTCTCATGTCATAATGTTGCATGTGGCAAGGTGGGTTTGGAATAGTGGTTAGGGGGTTGGTACTCACAAATTTAATATGTTGGAATTCAATATTATACATCTCAATGTCCCTGTAACTACAGCTGACTATATACTGTAACATAAACAATTTCATTTGCACTACTAAGAAAACCCCAGATTTTGATTGAAGGCAAAATTTAATCTAATTTACTTTGTATGAAACTACCCATTTTCTACCTAAGAAAATTCTATACATAGAATATAAGTTAGAAATATAATTATTAATGTTGGTGTTGATGCTGAACACAACGGCAGCAAAGGGATTATTTTGTTAAGTTGTTAAATCACCCTAAATATTAATTATTGATGCTTCTTTTTGCTAAAATTCCAGCTATATCTTCCCTTTCCATTCACAAAAGCTTTGCATCTTTGAGGTATGAATTTCTATAGAATGTCTTTTTTTATTGCCAATGTTTTGGGTGAAACCATCTAGAATAATCGAACCCTCAACCCCGTGACATCATTGCAGTTTTATGATTATTGAGGCTGCTGCCATCAAAGATGGCAGTCGTGTCCAATTTTCTTTTCTAGGGTGGAAATTTCTTGAATAGGCAGGTCCTGTTACATTCAATTTATTTTCATCCATGCAGTTTCATGGTTATTGAGGCTGTTGTTCATCTTTAATGGCAAGCGTGCCCAGTTTTCCTTTTTGGGTGAAAATGTCTAGAATTGTCAACTCCTGTGAAATTTGATTTGTTTATCTATCTATGGAATGTTATGGTTATTGAGGTTGTTATTCAGTGATGTATGATTTTCATTTTTGGGCAAAATTGTCTAGAGTGTCAACTCTTGTGACATTTGACTTTTTTCCATCCATGCAATTTTATGTTTATGGAGACTCATTAATCTTCGATGTCAGCTTTTTTGTCCAATTTTCTTTTGTGATTGGATAAGTGTATTTGTCATGGTGTCTGCAGCAGCATGAAGGGATTAGTTTCATAGATTGTAATGTGGGATGTGATGGTTATCCTCTGGAAAGCTGCATGTGAAATGGGTTTGTGCTGGGTGGCAAAGAGGTTTGTGCTATCTGAAGAAGCTCAGATATGGTGTATAATTAAGGTGCTTCAGTTTGTCTCCAATCACTTATAATCATTGCAGTAGATCCATTCAAAGAGGACTTGTTAACCTTCAACCCCTTCATTACTACTTACGGAATTTGTACAACTTACAGTTGCTTCCATATGGTTATTTGCCTGATGTGCATTGAGCCAGCATTTCCATATTTTTCTACATGGATCAGGTTTTCCAACACTAGCAGACAAGAAGCAAGATGAATGATTAGTTGTAGGAGACCAATTGCAGAGTTTGTAGATGATTAGGAACACTCAGAATTGGTCAGGACAACTAGAGATCATCTGGAATCTCTATGAACACTCAGTGTTCAGAATGACTAGAGATCATCTGGAATCTAACCAAGTTGACTACTGTTTCAATAAATTAAAAGCTAAACACTCTTTCGTTGCTATCCAAATATGTCCAGTATTAACCTTTATTGTTTAGATAGTCAATACATGATTTTTCAATATAAAATAGTTTTGTTATCTTCCAAAAATTGTAGCCTATTTCGGAATGGAATGGGAGGAGTCCCTTTTTAGTTGCCTCATATATTGTATGTGACATTTGCAGATTATGAATACTATATAATTATGGTGCAATTAATTCAACTTGCCGTGTTTATATAATTATGGTGCAATTAATTTAAATAAGCCAAACAACTAAATAATTTCCTCTACTGTTAAGGGTGTTGAAAGAGGTATGGTTTGCAGTTCTCCATCTCCTTTAACTACAGTGTCATGTGATGATTGAGATTCTGAAGCTTACCATCTACATTCCCCCTTCTTGTGTTTTAGTACCTTAAATATTTTTTTAGGTGACAAGAATAGTATATCCTCTTACTTGGTTTGCTGCATCTATTGGTACAATGCAATTTCTTTCTCCAGTTATGCTATAATAGTTTCTATCTCTTATAGGCGATAGCCCCACGGGAATTGGCACTGCAGACCAGGCTAAGTATGAACATGTCACAACTACAGAACATGGATAGTGAACGAATTGGTGGTTATGGTTGGGTTGGACACTTTCTTGTGATTTCTGAGCTCCAAAAACAAGTGTTCAGTTTATGAGAGGCCTTAAAGCTCCTGACTTGCAATGCATCAACAGATTTAGATGAGGTATATTAGTGCTCTCCTATGTAAAACAATATAAATTGGTAGTGTTGGTATCTAGATATTTTGAAGCTATGATTGCTTGGACTTGGCCTGAGAATTTGTTGCAGTAGTGTAATTTTGTTTTTCATCTTGATTAGAAGAGTTGTAAGTTGTTTCCACTAAAAATATATATTGATTTTTATTATAACACCTGTTAACATGTTTATTGTAGCTATTATTGAGCTCCATGGAAGCACTCCATAAAAGACGATTCTTCTTTTCAGTTCACCTTCTCTTGTTCCAACAAGGCCAGCTCATCAAGCGGCTTCCCCTAAGGTTTCACTTCCCTCTTCTCTTTTGATTTATGTTTATTGCATGTTTGGGAAAGTAGGTTTATACAGCTTTTCTCACATACACAAGTCATACATTTTACTTTTTTGTTGCACCAACATTTCCAACTTGTGTTTGAGTGCATTTGTTACATTTTTGCACCAAATCATACATAGAAGAATGGCGACTCCACAGGTAAAGAAATCTATTATTTATTCTTTTGGGCGTTGGATTTGAGACTTTCTTAAATCATTAATTAGTTTCCATAGTTGTCATGTCATTCATTAACCACATGACATATAGGGGTGAACTCCTTCACAGATTGCACTATGTATATAGGTTTCTACCTGTGCAGTCGAGCATAATTGTTTTGTGGATTCGTTGATTATATTTCCTGTTGAAATCCATTTCCTGGTTTAGAGCTGAGTTTTAATTTTCTTAGGTACTAAATAGTTGTAGATTTAGCCATTCAAGTTTAATTTTAACCAATTCTTAAATTGAATTTGTTAGATTAGATTTTCCTATTTTGCACATGATCTTGGTTATTGTTGTTAGTTGTTGAACAAGATAAATAATTTGCTTCATTGTTCTTTTAATTTACAGTTCATTGTTTTTCTATTTTACAAGTGATTATTTTTTATTGGATTTTGTAGGAGTGAGCTTAACTTATAAGTGAGCCATTGAGTATGAAGAGCTCGCTACTGAGGATTTTCCATTCCGTATGAAGAGCCTGATGTTGAGGCTTTCAAGCTACTAAGTGTGGTTTTGAAGCTGCTGACGTGGGATTTAAGTATGGTTTTGAAGCTGTTGATGTGGGATCTAAGCATGGTTTTGCAACTAAGTGCAAGTATGATGGTTTAGCCATTGTAATATTTTAAAAAGTGATGGCTTTCCCATAAAGTTATATGGAAATTAATATGTGTTTTTGAGATAACTCATATTTATTGTAATACTTTTGACATTTCATATAATATAATTTTTGGTTTAAAACTTATATATATGGCTGTACTTTATATTATGTATCAATGTTGTTATTATTAAGTAATTAATATACAGTTTTTTGACCTTCAACATAGTATGCATTTTATTGTTCTTGTCTTGGTTTGAGTCCACTTTGCTAGCAAGTCTTGCTCTGGATTATCTGATTGTGGATCACCTCCGATACTCTCAGTATTATCTGACCTGTTATAACAGGGATGATGAGAAAAGTCTGCTATGATCAGACTTTAGTTCCTTCTATATGGATGCAGCAGTTCGCATGATTACATTTGTTATTTTGTGATGCTCTGATTGCTGATTTTGCTCAGACATTTGATGCTATGTAAATGATGTCTTTTGATTCTTTTGAATAACAAAGGCTGGTATTTTTTCCTCTGAAAACTAATTAATATGACATTACATGATTTACATGTGTATTAGATTTTATTTACAAGTGTTGTAATTAATTATAATGTGACTGCATAATTCGCATGTGTATTAGATGAGAATAAATGTATGATTCTTTTTTTTAATTTAAACATAATATCATATTAAAAATTTATATTGATTAATAATAGACACCATTCAAACTACTAAAATATAATGACCATACATAAAGCGACTAAAAATGACTAATAAATGAGATTAATGACCAAAATTCGCAAATAAAATGACCAATAATTGAGAGATACTCGACCAAACAATGAAATACAAATGACCAGAAAAATGACCAAAATTCGCATATCAATGACCAAAAATCAGTTTTGGTGGTTAATTTATGGTCTTTTATTACACGACCAAATTTGCTCATATTCTAGCTTGTCATGTGATCATTAATTTCGTCACAAATGTGGTCATATATTTGTTCATTGATTCAAATATATGACCGAATTAATGACCAAATATATGACCAAATTAATGACCAACCGACAAGCTATAAATGACCAAAATAAAAATGACCAATTTTGGTCATGTAATAAAAGACCGCAAATTAGCCACCAGCGATCGCCAAACCAAAAGTGGTCATTGATATGCGGATTTTGGTCATTTTTTTGGTCACTAATCTCTCATTTTCCACTATTGACAGCCACAGATGAGGGCCCTACATCCCCTAGAGAACCAACCATTTGAATGTGCCTCCTACATGTAAACTTATCAAATGCATCCAATGCATGGCCAAAAAAAGCATGTTGACTTTGGATTTGTGGGTTGAAGGTATCGTTCGACACCTGCTCTATAATGACATCTGTAACAAGTAAACCTTCTTGCAATGTTTAATCACTTCTTCTAATGTCTGATTCAGTTTTCCTTTGGAGTGTGTGAGGAATGTCGATGTGCAAAAACCAGTGACCTTTGCAAATAGTGGCATTACAGGAGGGTGTTCATGCTTATCCTAGGCTGAAATATAAAAATGCATATGGTTATGAGTGCATAGGCTGGAGATGGTGATAATTGGAAATTTAAAGTGGAAGCAGTAACTCCGACAACATTAAGACCTGTAAAAAACCATAACAATTAGTTATTGATTGGAGTGATGAGCATGATATGACCGGCAAGAACCATACCTTTGAAGCACTTCGATTGGTCACTGTGAGATTCTGAACCGGCCTATCGTCTGCAAAAGTAGTATATCAAGTGCAAAAATAGGGGAGTACTAGCTGGGGTTGAATGATATGTTCGACTCACAGAT
The DNA here is from genome assembly GCA_001517045.1 of Pseudotsuga menziesii. Lineage (NCBI taxonomy): Eukaryota > Viridiplantae > Streptophyta > Pinopsida > Pinales > Pinaceae > Pseudotsuga > Pseudotsuga menziesii. The sequence goes on from LPNX010004117.1 coordinate 21,787, forward strand.
CCGAAGTTGATGTGTTTTTTTGGCCATGCATTGGATGCATTTGGTAATTCTAGATGGATGAGGCACATTTGAATGATCGGTTCTCGAGGGGATGTAGGGATATGATGCTTCTAGCTAGGTATTGATACGGTATTGGTTCTAGTACCTAATTTGTAATTGATGTATGAACCTAATTTTCCTTTGTAACATGCTTAACTGGGTTTGCTTCAATGGTGTAGCAGGGATAAAGATAGTCAAGAGAAAATTCATGCAATTGCTTGTTGGATCTCTAAATATCCAGGTGCATGGCACCAATATTACTAATAGAAGGTAGACAATTTACAAATTTTACACTTCATTGTCAAATTTCCAATTTTCCATGACATAATTAAAAATGACTAACATAAACGACTAATTCATATTATTCTAGCTAGTCCTTTTTTATGCCATGACTAAATTAGTCGTTTATGCTAGTCATTTTTAACTCTGTCACTTATTATCTAGTCATATTTGTTAACTGGTGACTAAATTAGTCGTTAATTTTAGTCGTTTACAGTTGGGTCAATCAAAATTGCTCATATTTAGTAGTAAATCACTTGAAAAACCTATGGTGACTAAAAATTTTAGTCACCTAGTAGATAATTCTTCATTTTGTACTAGTGACACTCTGTTGACACCCCTAACTAAGCGATCTCTCTTACCACCAACCCATATAGGTTTTACCCTATCTAGCAACACTTGCGAAGAAGATGAAGTCTGACCCCAGATGTTTGAGGGAGTACTGTCAGAACCACATTTTCATAGTAAGAAGGTGGGATTTTATGCATCTATTGTTCAACTATCGCAACACTACTCAGAGATCGAAGCATGGTTTTATTGTTACTTATTCATATCATAGACCAAGTAGATCACATCAATATATTAGATCGCAATAGTATGTTTACTCATTAACAGATTGATCACCATGACATTAATAAAAAAATAGAAACATTGCGTCATTCATAAATAACGGACATACTGCGGAATTGATTCATTTAGATCACATCATTTAACACATAAAAAGAAGAAAGACACAAAACAAAGTGTTTCCATCAACATCCATCATGTCATATTACTCTTTGCATCAAAACAACATCTCAAAATACATCATCAGGTCCTGAAGCAAACACCCAAACAACAGATACAATGCAATCTTATGTAGAGGTCGAGAAGTGTTAGAAACAGGACCATAGAGAAATAACATATATACAGGTAAATCAGTAAACAAGATCCAAATTTTTTTTTAGCACATTATATAGAGACACAGATATAATGTGGTTCACCCAAGAGATGGGATACATCCACAAAAAAATTGCATGTCCTTTTGTTAGCATCGAGAAAGATCAAAGGAATACAACCTGCAACAACTCCACTGCACTTCCTCTCGACACTCTCATAATCTCTCTCACACAATCACTGAGATTGTTTACAATACAATATAATACAATACCATACCATATCCATTCGTATTACAATTAATTTTTTTAAAGGGGAAATACCATGGGAAAATACTGCGATTAACCCAATACTACGGGTCCACAAAACTGTTCGCCAACGAACATCCCCACGAACCCCAAAGTTAGGGAATGATTCTACAGTAAAACTGGGTACAAACACGACTGAATAGCATATTTGAATCTAGAAGATCATCCTCGACAACCAACAGAGAAGATCATAAAATCATGCTCTATATCTAAACATTTATCATTCAAGCCTTACTTCCTAATACATTCCTACCTCTATATATAGGCTTGTTCCTTTTGCAAGATGGTCCACTTTAACCAAATTTATAACTAATTCAGACCAAAAAATAAAAAATCATGACCAAAAGCTACAAAACTATGATGATGTTGATTCTTTATGAACTTTTCCACCTTGAGCGCCATCCTTGGTCTTGCGCATGATCCTCAGCTTTGCACACCTTTATTCCTTTTCCTTTCCAAACCCCTTGAACCATTTTTTGATAGAGGCATGTTGACAAGGGTTCACACTATGTCGACACCCCTAACTCAGCGATCACCCTAAGCACCGATGCAAACAAGTTTTACCTTATCCAACAACACCTGCGAAGCAGATGAAGTCTCACCCAATATGTTCGAGGGAGAACTATCGAAACCATGTTTCTGTAGTTAGGAGTGGTTTCATGCATCTACTTTTCAGCTATCACAACACTTATCAAAGATATAGGAATTGGTTTACTGTTACTTATTCATATCATAGACCATGTAGATCGCACCAATACATCAGATCGTTGTAGTATGTTTACTCATGAATAGATCGATGACCATGAAATTATTCAAAACAAAAAAACATCACATCATTTAGAAATATTAGACATACTACAACATTGATTCATTCAGATCACATCATTTAACAAAAAAGAAGAAAGACACCAAACAAATTGTTTCCATCAACTTCCATCATGTCATATTACTCTCCATATCAAAACAATATCTCAAAATACATCATCTGGTCCTGAAGAAAACACCCAAACATTATATAAAATGAGATCTTCCACAGAGGTCTAGAATATCATACAATCATGCTCTATATCTCAATATTCATCATTCAAGCGTTACTTCCTACTACATTCCTACTTCTATATATAGGAAAGTTGCGCCTTTTACAAGATGGTCCACTTTAACCAACTTTCTAACTAATCGTGACCAAAAACTACAAAATCATGACCAAAACCTACAAAACTATGATCAAGCTGACTCTTTCTCAAATCTTCTTCCTTGCACTCCATCCTTGGTATTGCACATCATCATTAACCTTGAGCATCATCCTCAACTTTTGCAAACCTTACTTCCTTTTCCTTACCAAAACTCTATTCCAACAACAAGAGTCTGGTTAACTAGAACACATATTTGTTTCCAATATGGGAAAAAATAAAGCTAGCAACCATACACCACCCGACCTTAGAAACCTTGAAACTTAGTAGTATGCAAGAGTTCCACCCCCTTTCCCAGAATCTCGAGTTTAAATCTCACTTTCCACAGCTCCAAGTTGCCACCATATTAAATGGAGAGAATTAACTATTTTGAGAACCTAGCACCTCAACACGTGTGACTCGTAGTTCTTTCTGTAAGCCTAGGGTGAATCCATGAAGATGGGTGTCTATTTTGGGGGGTCTTATGAGAAAATAAATTTGATTTTTTTTTTTTTTTCAACTTTGGGCAAACGAAAGTGATATTTTCGTTTAGAATTTCACTTTCAAGTAAAAAAAAAACTTTTAGAGAATTATGTTAGCTTTCTATTCATAATTTTTTCAATTTTTTTTATTGAGATTTGATATGTTGTTTCAGAAAATGTTTGATAGTGTTTCCTTATAAAATGAAAGGACTAAAAAATAGACATGTTTGGTTGCACCACTAAAATCATTGTTAAACTTGTGTTTTGCAAAAACAAATAAAGTTACAACGATCTACACAAATATACTATTGCGATGGCTATAAATTTGTAACCAATGGATCTATATACTAATTATAATATTTATTTGAATTCGGTCAATGGGGAAACCTTGTTGATTTTCAACATGTGTTTGGTTGTGCCACTTTTCTTGCAATTGACTATAAAATCTAAAAATCTATGAATACCCTTTTGAACTAGGCACTCCAATTAAGCGTACCATATTTGTTTCAATTTTTTAGGTGGTGTATTTTTAAAGTTATATATTTTTCATTTCACTGCATGTTGAAAGAGGTGAAACGAAACTTGACACATGTTAAGAAACAAAAACAAAAAAAAATAGCAGATCTCACATATAAACAACAAAATCTATACCTACAGAAAGTAGATTCAATGATGAAACTAATGGTATCAAGTTCGACAGTTGATTTGTAGTGTAAGGCATCCATTGTACCTTCCAAAAATGGAGAAACCTGAAAAATTATGCAGGTTTCAGGTGTGAGAGGTTATTTGGCCAAACAATTATTCTGTGGAACAATGGTTCGGCCAAGCAATTATTTGGACAAACAAAGTTTTTACGTTACGAAACCGTTAATTTACAACACAAATGAAAAAAAAATCGTCGATCGCAAAAAATTAGCTCACGTTCTTCTAGTTATCTACCATCAATGGTTGGTTATCTATTCATCAACTATAATTTATCCATGGATGACAGTAAACAATAATAATACATTACAATTTATCATATTACTAACACACCCATGAACAAAAGATGTACTCTTCAAGAAGATACACTAGGTTTAATATAACCCTTGTCTATAGCAACTCGTATAATTGTATTGTTCATTTCGTTAATTTTTGGATACTCATATGATATAGAGATCATGATACTAGTGTTGAAAACGACATTATATCTCTGTTAAAATCTAAATATCCTTTAGGTGGTAATACTGATATCTTATCACAAAATACAACTTCAAATTCCTTTAAAATAAGAAATTGTTCTAATTCCATTTTTTATTTTTCGGGCTCAAATTCTTTAATTTTGATGCCATAAAGTTGACACCCTTTCTTAATAGACTTTTTATGTTGTAGTGCTGAAATTTGTCGTGTAGATAAAGGTCTATAAATTTCATTCATTGTATGATACTTATCTTCCTCATCCACACTACTAAAAATTTGATGCAAATAGTCGATAACATCTTTATGAGATTTTAGCCAATCCATACCCATCAAAATGTCATAGGATCCTAAGAGAAGTATATTTAAATTAACTGAGGTATCCAAGTCATTAAAACCTAATAACATATCTTTAACTATCTCCTTAACTTTCATTTTTACATTTTCCACCAGCTATACCTACCATGCAATTTTTGTTTTTCCTTACTAAGTTTATACTTTTCAACTACTTTTGATGCAATGTAACTTAAACTAGACCCTAAATCGATAAGTATTGAAACATGCATATTCAAAACTTTACCTTCTACTTCCAACATTATGGATTGGTGGTCCACCTGCCGATATTCCAAAGAAACATTAACTATATGGATATTCTTGGCTATGTCATTCATAGTACAAGCTTCCTGCAATGTACTTATAGGTTACTAATCCATCGTCCACTAGAAGTTCCGATACTCTTTACCCCATTGCTATTGGTTGAACTTCGCCTATCGTAACTTTTATCAGTATGACCTCTTGTTCCTTTTCAAAAGGTGAGGTTCTAAATCCTTTCCTATGTTGATCAATCTTTTCAATTTTTATTTTTATTTTTCAAACTTCTACTCAATTTGGATATTTGTTTAAAAAAATGGTAGCACAACTAGGCCTTTCTAATTGCTTCATCCATTGTTAAAGAATTTCAAACACAATCGTTTCCTTAAACCACTCATAAAACTATACACCTTAGCTTTTTCAACTCTTAGATATAGTACATATCATTGTAAATTTACAAACTCAGTTACAAATTCTTCCATGGTTAGTCTCAAATCATTGAATTATTGATCTTTCTCATCATAATATCGTTCTGACATATACATTTTTTCAATTTTTTTTAAAAAATTTCCAACTCATCTCTTTACTACATATGCTACTGACACTCTTAGCCTCCTTCCATCACAGAACAGATTTAACAACCAAGATTCTATTGCTTTCTCAAATTCTCCATCAAACATGGAAGGCCTTATCTTTTTGAACTCTCCCTGTAACTCTACACGTCTTTCTTTTTGTTTTTCATTATTCATTTCATCACCTTTCTTTAAATCCTAGGGGGGTTATATACGAATGCTATTTGTAGTTTTTTTTTTGTAATGCTCATTTTCGTTTCTTGTAAGGAACATAAAATAAATATAATAATTAAATTGATAATGTTAACTTAGTTTAAAATTATTAAAATTCAAAATCAAGTTGCTAATTTTACCTTAATAATAAAAAATATTTCTATCAAAAGTTTCTAATAATTCTAACATTCTCAAGTTCTCAACACTACATCTACAATCATACATTAACTAACTTTCATATATTTGCACCTATCAAAACTTCTTAGCATTCCAAACATTTCCTAACATTTATTCATATGTTTACACCTATTAAAACTACCTAACATTCATTCATATATTTGCACCTATCAAAACATTCTCTCCTAACATTTCCCCATTCCCACATTCACTCCTAACATGGCATTCCCATATATTCATTCTTAACATTAACATTCCCCTATATTCATTGTTACATTCATATATTTCCACCTAACATTTCCTAACATTCATTTCAAGCATTCATATATTTACACCTATCAAAACTTCCTAACATTTCTAACATTAACTTCCTAACATTCCTAACATTAACATTTTCATATTCATTCTCACTATATTCATTCTTAACATTAGATTACACTTATCAAAGCATTCATTCCTAACATTCCCCTATTTCCATATTCACTCCTAACATTGCACCAATCAAAACTTCCTAACATTCCTAACATTAAAATTTCCATATTCATTCCCCATATATTCATTATTAACATTAGAGTGCACTTATCAAAGCATTCACTCTTAACATTCCCCTATTTCCACCTTCACTCCTAACATTGCACCTATCAAAACATTCACTCATAATATTGCACCTATCAAAACATTCACTCCTAAAATTCCTAACTTTAACATTTCCATATCTATTCCCCATATATTCATTCTTAACATTAGATTGCACTTATCAAAGCATTCACTCCTAACATTTCCCTATTTCTACAATCACTCCTAACATTTCCACATTCACTCCTAACATTCCCCCATTCCCACATTTACCCCTAACATCACCTATCAAAACTTCCTAACATTCTAAACATTAACATCTCCATATCCATTCCCCATATATTCATTCTTAACATTAGATTCTACTTATCAAAGCATTCACTCCTAACATTCCCATATTTCCACACTTACTCCTAACATTGCACCTATCAAAACATTCACTCTTAACATTCCCACATTCACTCCTAACATTCCCCCATTCCCACATTCACCCCTAACATTGCACCTATCAAAACTTGCTAACATTCATAACATTAACTTCCTAACATTCCTAACATTAACATTTCCATATGCATTCCCCATATATCAATTCTTAACATTAGATTGCACTTATCAAAGCATTCACTCCTAACATTCCCCTATTTCCACATTCACTCCTAACATTAGATTTCACCTATCAAAACTTCATAACATATCTATCACTCTCAAGTTCTCAACAAGAAATATTAATTTAATAAATTACATACATTCATATATTTTCACCTATCAAAACTTCTTAACATTCCTAACCTTTACATATACATGTATATAATCTCAAAAACAATATATAAGGTCAATGCACATTTATATAATCCAAAAAAACAATCATGAACATGTGAATTCGATGTACATGTATATAATCAAAAAAAAAATCATGTACATGTGAGTTCAAAGTACATGTATATAATAGAGAAATTAAGCTCCTCCATGTCTAAGTCAACTACAACATATATATCTACATAAAAAAAAAATGTAAATAATTCTCTAAATAGATGTCCACCACTATCCTCGACCAGGGTCTTTTGTTGGACTCATTTCCCTTGGACTCGTAACAATCTGCAACATGTATAAAAGCATATTATGAATAACATAAATTATTTAAAGAACTTTAAACCAAAATAAAAACATTAAAACATTAAACTAATATATCGAAGAACAATTCAATTATCAACAAAATGACCTCCAATTCTCTATCATCCAACAGAGTCTTCTCTTTGCCTCTAAAAGGAGGAGTAGAGCCAAGCTACAACATATATAAAAACAATTTATAAATCTTACAAATTATTTAGATTATTTTAAACGAAGTAAAAAAAAAATTAAACTTACAATTTTAACACTATCATCCAATGGAGTCTTTCCTTTGCCTCGAAAAGATCGAAGAGACCCAAACTTCAACATATATAAAAGCAATTTACAAATGTCAAACATTATTTAAACTATATAAACATATATATCAAAAAAAAATTCAATTATGAACAAAATTACCTCGGTGCCAATATTCACATCCATCAAAGAACCTATATCTTCACCTCCAATTTCAATATGTTCTCTTCCCTTACAATTTAATTTTTCTTAATAAATAATTGATAGTAAAAGCAAAAAATATTAATGTTAGCAATTAACTTAAAAAAAATAAAAATAAAACATTAGCTCACAATATATGGAAAATCATCTAAAAAGTTTGAATCTAATGAAACCTGCATAAATAAGTCAAATTAACAATAAGATACATAGTTAAATTTAAAAACAAAAACAAAAAAATATCTTTCAAACATAAATATAAATGTCTAAATTTTAAATATACCTCTCCAATATCCTCTTCTACATTTCCAACATTTTGACTAGTGGAGACTCTAAAATTATGTTCATTTAACAATCGAGAAAACTGAAAACAATAAACATTTATGTAACGTATTTATTACTATACATCAAAAAATAATTTATCATACATAGATATAATGTAACCAAAATTTTAATTCATAATTAATAATAAAAAAATAGATTGAAAGTACACAAACCTCTCCTATGCTTGACATATCATTAGATATTTTATCCGAAGCTATATTATGACAAAGCTTCGCATAGGCCTTTAGATCCTCAATGCCCATACAATCTAACTCATCATCTGTTTTGTAAACAAAATTTTGCCGAATAGTGGCACGAGCCTTCTCTCGACTCAATCCAACATCAGCTCCTACAAAAGCCAAAGTCAAACCTTCGGCAACATTATGCCTTGCAGTTGTCCCAACTTGTGATGTGGGCTCCATCTCTGATTTGTAAGTCACAAGGCTAGGAGGATGAGATATCAAAGGTGGAGGTTGAAGAGTACTAGGATCTCTAAGGGCACCTTTTCGATTGTATATCCTCCCCTTTCCAAATCCATAAAACTCAGAATAAATATCAATATAGTCTGGCTTCATTCCTAAAAAAAACTCAGCATAAAAAAACCTAGCAAAATAATTAAGAACCTCATCGTTCCATGGGAACCGACCATAGGATGCAAGAAACCGATCATATAAAAAATGTGCAAGTTCAAGGTGCTTAAAATATTGCACTTTCAATGCTTTCCACTTTAGGCCCTCTTTGAAGTTGAACATTGAGTTGGCTTGTTCTTTAGTCACCCTTTCCTTCACAACAACCCACTTATCTGGACCCATCACTTCTACCTTTATTCTTTGTATCAAGGCAACAAAACCATTTGTTGTTGGTCCAAGATCCTCATATACCTTAATGAATTTTTGTAAAGATAACAAAACCATCTCTATACTTTGTTTGTTCTTTAGAGCGAGATCCAAACTAGAAAGATCATTTTGTAGCTTGTCATAGTGATCCCTACAACTTTCAAGAGTTTTTTGTTGAAGCCCACTTTCCCATGGAATCTTGTCCAGTAAATCTGATGGATAGGTCATAATGGACGTAGAACCCTCAGCTAGCTGGACATATTGCATCATTGCTCGACCTTCGCCACCCTGTGTAGGATGACGAGCCTCTTGCGAACCTTGCTCTGCTTTCACACTTGTCTCTTGTATAGACGGTTGAGATCCACGTTCACCCATAGATGATAAGGGGGAATCATCTCTACTACTATCGCTACATCGATGATCAGATGAATGTGAACTATACAATAGGCTTGAGTCTTGAGATCAAGTCGATAATCTTCGATTTTCATTTTGGACACCAACTCCCAAAGAATGTGATGACCTCCTACGCTTCTGTCTCAAAGGTGGCTCTCTTTCCATTGGATATGATATCTACAAGTTTACACAAATATCAATTTCTACATGTTAATTAAGTAATTTCAAAGATCTAGCTACTATTAAAATTAATCTTTCAATGTAATATAAATAGAAAAAACAAAGGTGGTCTGGAGAAATAATATTTATAAAGACAATGAGGCTTCTTCGTGATAAGGAAGATCCCTAAATCCACTAAATACACTCGTATATGATGGTTGATATGCACGTTGTATAACATTTTGACCCCAGCACATGCCATAAACATGTTTTGGTTCAAAGGCCAACAGTTGAAACGCAGAGTAATTTGAAGCCAAACATGTTGATTCATTAAACAATTTTGTAAGTCGAGAGGTGGGAAATGTAGGGAGATAGTGTGTCAAGACTAAATATCCAGGCCCGAAGTTTGAGAGCCATAATGCATCAATCACTAAGCGCCTAACCTTCTACATGTTAATTAATCAACTTCAAAGACCTAGCAACTATAAAAACTAATATTTCAATAAGGACCTAGTTATCACTAATATTATCTAATAGTCCTTTAACTACATGTGCATGAACTACGTTTTGCTAAGTATAAAATATAGTCTATGTCAAGTGCAAGTACTTACCTACTCTACAGACACACACTACTACTGGCTACTAGCTACCTAGTCATTGTAGACTTGTTAGTGAGATAATCACTATTAAATATAAATAGAGCTTCTTTTTCTTCAACTGAACTTAAATCGTAGGTGAATCAGCTAGCTCATCCCTAAATCCCATAGGGAGAAAGTATTTCTAGATTATTCCTTGCTTTCTCTTTGTTTCTCATCTTTAAATACTTCAACTTCCCTTCTTCTAGTATTTGGAGTATTTACAATGAATTATATATCCTAGTCCCTCTAGTTGTATAAAGCAATGAAGAGTAAGGGGAGTGAATCAACTAACCGCTATCAATCAGCTGTTGTGATTTCATGTATTTATCACATCAAATGGCAAGGACATATAGATTTCAACTTGGACTAAGGCAAGCATCTAGGGACTGACTACATACACCTATGGATTCCCCCCATTTGTCCCTCCTATCCCTATCATTTTACATTACACTTCTGGTTGTTTTGGTCTCCATCCCCATAAGAAGATAAATCAACTATTTCTTTAAACTTGGCTTTACCTATCTAACATTTTCTCTCTATGTTTCAGAAAAGCATAAAATGGCAATGTTACTTAATGCAATGCATCATGGAATAAGATACTCATAAAGTGCCATGGGACTTATATTTTGGCTAGTAATTGTATTGATTAAAGAAAATAGTATAGGTTAAGAACAAAACTATATAGTTATTACACTACAACTGAAGTTGTAACTCAGGGTAGTAAAATGGAAAGGTTTTGAAATCCTATCTCCTACCAACGAAAAAAAATACAGAAATAAATTATTTACTTAGGGACTTGATCAACTCTATCCATTTGGACAGAGTTGTTCAACTATGTCCATATGGACAGAGCTCATGAACTCTGTCCAAATGGACATACCAGATCAACTCTGTCTATTTGGACAGAGCAGATCAGATCTGTCCATTTGGACAAAGCTGCAACCTGTACAGTCTTATATGTCTAGATGTCTTAAATATCATTTAAAGATGCTACATACTGGTGGAGTTATTTAAGCCTACATAACCATGGATTTTTTTGGACAGAGCTCTCTAAATATTCTATAAATTTTCATGTACATAGAAAATAAAAATAAGCTAATTAAAAAGTTATGGACTTTTTTTAAACAGAGCTGTCTAAATATTCTATAAAATTTCATGTACATTGGGAATAAGAATAAGCTAATTAAAAAATATAGAAACAAAAAAAATTAACAGATTTAAAGTTTTATATTGCATTTTGTTTAATTAAAATCGTTTAAAATAAGTAGAGCTGTCCAAATGGGCAGAGTTGTTCAACTCTGTCCAAATGGACAGAGCTGTTCATCTCTCATATATATTGTTTTCAACTATCATATAAATTGTTTACATGGGGACTTGATCAGCTCTGTCCATATGGACAGAGTTGATCAGCTCTACCCATCTGGATAGAGCTGTTTAACTCTATCCATATGGATAGAGACGATCAACTCTGTCCAAACGAATACAGCAAATCAGCTCTGTCCATTTGTACATAGCTTAATAAGAATTAGAATAAAAATAAGCTAATAAATAAATATATTAACACAAAAAACATTAACATATTTCAACTTTTATGTTAAATTTTGTTTGATTAAAATCATTTAAAATAAGTAAAGTGTCCAAATTGGCAAAGCTATTAAACTCTGCCCAAATGGGCAGAGTTGTTCAACTCCTCCCAAATGGGTAGAGCTGTTCAACTCTGCCCAAATGGACAGAGCTGTTCAACTCTGTCCAAATGGGCAGAGCTATTCAACTCTGTCCTTACTACCATTGTAATTATGTCCTTACTAATATGATATGAAACAAGCACATAACAGTTTAAAAAAGCACTTAATAATAATAATATAAAAGTTAAGAATGGCTTACCTCATACCCAAGAGGAAGCACAACAACACCACACCACGAGAACACCACATACACCTCGACGAATAGATCTCCACGCCAAACAGACCTCCACGCCATCCACACCGAACAAACCTCCACAATAAGGGGTGATAGGATGGCGGATGCACACGTGAGACAGCTGCATGACGTGGACAAGGTTGAGACACGTGGCGAGACGGGTGGCGAAATGAGACAAGTGGGGCAATGGGCGAGGCGGCGGGTGGAGAAACGAGAGGAGTGGGGCAACCGGCGAGGTGACGGGTGGCTGGACAATGACAAATCCTTGCAGGCCAAACAACGAAAATGAGCCCGCAACTGACCTTATATGGTAAAAAATTATTCGGCCGAACAATTGTTCAGCTGAATAATTGCTCGACCGAATAATTGTTTGGTCGACTAATTGTTCAGTTGAATAATGGTTCAGCCGAATAATTGTTTAGCCAAATAACTATTCGGCCAAACAATTATTCGACCGAATAATTATGGAATTGCCGATAAAAATTACCGGTCAGCAATCTGTTCCATCAAATTAAACACTTACCATTAAAGTTTATTCAGTCGAATAAAGGATTAGATATTCAGCCGAAAAATTATAAATATTTGGCTAAATAACTTAATTATTCAGCCAAACAAATATAGTTATTCAGCCGAATAACTCCCTCTATGTTGGTTGGGCACCCGATTCTCACGGAAGTGTTACCCAACTTCAAGTTTTCACCCCCTAGCATCCTTATGTCTCATGAGTAAAACCTAAAATAGAGTTACTTTAAAATGTTACTAGGGGGTATTACAACATCTAAGCCTACAAAATCACATGGGGGTCACACCCGAATGAGCTAGAAAGAATTGACTATTATAATTAGCTATTATTTTAATGTTCTAATTTTATGATATCTATGTTAATTACCTTAGATTATTTCAATGGAATTCAAATAATTTTTTTGCTTATTTTATTACATTACTCCTCGTACTTTTAGTGCTTATTTATTTTAGTTTAATTATATTTATCAATTACATGATAATAAATATTTTTATTAATTCTAGGCCCCCTTGGGTTTGGTATGTTGGCCACTTCGTGTTATGTTAAGGCGTAGAGGTTGTTATGCACATGAGAGTTTCAAACCTACTAGTGAGACAAGGAGGTCACCCATGTGATAGCAGGTGGGGGTTATAGTGGAATCAACCCATTGTGAGGCGAGTAAATCATTGATACAATAAAGACCTTCCTAAACTCCTAACTTGCAGAATTTAAGGTGAGTTAGGAAATTTTCTCTTCAATCTTTTTGACTATAAGAATAAAATTTCAAACCAAATAATTCTCTTCTTTTCTCTTAAAGTGCCATAGAGAAAAACGACTAGTCCACATTAACCACCACCACCACTATCCATTTTTCTTTATCTATTATTAAATATTTTACTAGCCAAATTTGTTACCTTAATTTATTTTAATGATTTTCAAAACAATTTTTTTCTTCATTTGATTAAGTTTCTCTCATCATTCTTTAATTTATTATTATTAATTACATTTATTCTTTTTTATTTTGTTATATTTATGAGTAATGCCTAAAACCAATTCAAATTATCATGTCTTAGGGTGCCCCATGCAGAAGTGTGGGTACACCTAAGAGTATAGTGATAGTAAAATTAGATATTTGACCCATGTCCCATAAATATCACTCCAATCTAATAAAAAGAAAAAAACTATTTTCATATTTCTACCCGTTACTATTTTCATCTCATAACCAATTTTCTTATATCTTTCTATTTTATAATATCACAAATCCCAAACGTTAACTAATTTTGACTTTTTCTTCGAGTAATAATAATATTTACTATATTATTACTTTTACGTATTCATTTCCTAACCCATTTTCTTAATTCTTGTTATTTTATAATATTATTTTATAAAAATACGTGATCCAAACCTTAACTAATTTTGACATTTCTATCTTATTAGTGATATTTCCTTGGAGTATATTAACACCGAGATCCCCAAACTCTGTATTAGTTCTTAAGCTCTTATGCCATCACTGAACACAGCGTGGAATGTTGTTGTCAGCTTGAAGTTGTTCATTAGACTTGTATTCGACGGCTTCAAATTGTTCATTACACTGGTATTTAACGGCTTGAAGTTGTGCATTAGACTTGTATTTAACGGCTTGAAGTTGTTCGTTAGACTTCTATTTAACGGCTTGAATAGTGAATTAGACTTGTATTTAATCGTGTTTTGCCTTTGTTTATGCCTTGTCTTATCCTCGGCGGCCTTCAGATACTCTAAACGCCTGTTGTTTCTTGTTCCTTGCGGACGAAGTGGAATTTCAGTTGATTTTTGTTCTTTGCAGGCGAAGTGGAATTTCGAACAAGTTATAGGAAGAAATCTTTAGCGAATTTGGGAAATATGGCCGCAAGTTCAACATCTTCTTCGGGCTATGCCTCTAATGCCACAGATGGAAAGTTGGTTGGTTTGGATTCTTCATATGATGGACCTTCCGAAGTCATGAAAGCAGGAGTAAAAAAAAGGCACAGAGAAGCAGAAAGATCTTGTTTCATTGGACAGCATAAAGATTCGCCAAAGGACAATGGCAAGGTGATAACTAGTGGAACAAGTGCATTTCATGGAATAACTAGTGGAAAAGTTGTGACTACAAAGAATACAGAAGCAGAAAACTCTAGCATGGCAGTAATTAGTAGCCTTGAAAAAAAAAGCCTGAGTGAGGCACAAGCTGGAATTGAAATGAATGGAATACTAGGGTCTGCGTTTGTAGAATGCGGCTGTTGTTGCTGGGAATATCAAATAGAAAATATGATACAGTGTCCAGATGGGCATCTATTTTGTTTTGAATGTCTAAGGAAACGAGTAGAAGAAATCATATATGGAGGTTTGAAAGCGCATGCCTCACTAGGTTGTATGGATATTGGTGGCTGTGAACAGTCGATTCCTTTCTCAGAGATTCAGAGAGCTCTTGCGAATGATGTTATTCACAAATATGAAGCTCGCCAAGCCCAAGAAGCTTTAGCAGAGGCCAAAATTGTAGGCTTGGTTTACTGCCCATTTTGTAGTATTCCATATGAAGCAGACAACTGTGTACAAGTTTTGGACTGCAAAAACCTAAAATGTTTAAAGGCTTCCTGTATCCAATGCAAGAACCTGAGTCACATCCCATTAAGCTGTGAAGAGGCTGAGAAAAAATCTGAGACTGCTCTTCGTACCGAAGTTGAAGAAAGGATGACAAAAGCTGTGATAAGAGAATGTAACATTTGCAAGTTGGAGTTAATCAAGACAGATGGGTGCAATAAGGTGAGATGTATGTGTGGAAACTTAATGTGCTACGCTTGCAGACACACAATTTCATATATGGACATTATGCATTTTTGTGGTTGTGGTCAATTTAATAGTTCAGAGCCAGGCAAACGTTGTCAGATATGCAACAAGTGTAGTATGATAGAGACTGAGGTAGGAGAGAATGAGGTTCTGGCTGCTAAGGAGGAAGCATTGAATGAATTAGGAGACAGAGAACCTAAGTTGCTTGATCAGGACATTGGACCCCCGTTGAAAAGGCTAAAAGGACAACGATCAGCAGAACAACAGGGGCATAATATGCAACGGTTTCCACCCTACGCAATGGTACATCTACCCGAATTATTGAACGGTCTTGGTAATCAATTTACAGCTATGGGCACCTCCTCGAGAAACGTTGTTGTGCATGCAAGGCCACCTCGCCAAGAATTCTTCAGAGCCGGTGATCATCAGCTTGGAAACGTGGTTTTATCTCCACCGCATTTATTAAGATTTGATGATGGTGATCAGGCCGAAAACGTGCGTATATCTCCATCAGTACGTTTTCCAACAGGCTTCTTCGAATTCGGTGATCAGCGTCCAAACATGGTTGTGCCTCAACAGTTACCTCCTCAACCTTCCTTAGGGTTTCGTAATGGTGATCAGTTAGGGTTTGGTAATGGTGAACCTGGTAATCAATTTACAAATATGGTTGTACCTCCACCGGTACCTCGGCCACAATTCTTGAGAGACTTGGCTGTGCAAGCACAATCACCTTCCCAAGAATTCTTCAATATAGTTGGTGATCAAATTCAAAACGTGTCCTCACCTCCACGGCATTTCTTCACATTTGATGATGGTCATCAAATTGAAAACATAGCAGCTATATCTCCTTCGCTTGGTCTTCCAACAGACTTCTTCGGAATTGGTGATCAGCTTCCAAACGCGGCTGCGGCTGTAACTTCACGGCCAATACCTCCCCCGCATTTCTTCCGGTTTGGTCATCGTGATCAGTCAGAAAACATGACAGTGCATGCGTTGTCACCTCCCCAAGATTTTTTCAGACAGCCTGAAAACGTTACTTTACCTCCATGGCTACTGCAAGCTCCATCAGCTACAGCGCTACAAACTGACAGAGCTTCATGGCTGCAAGCTGCTCCACCAGCTCCACCACTACAAGCTGATGGAGTTTCATGGCTACAAACTACTCCACAAGCTCCACCAGCTCCGCCGCTAGAAGCTGACAGAGCTTCATGGCTACAAACTGCTCCACCAGTTCTACCGCTGCAAGCTGATAGAGCTTCATGGCTACAAGCTGCTCCACCAGTTCTACCGCTACAAGCTGATAGAGCTTCATGGCTACAAGCTGCTCTACAAGGTCCACTGGCCCCAACGCAACGAGCTGATGGAGCATCAGCTTCATGGCTACAAACTACTCCACAAGCTCCACCAGCTCCAACGCTACAAGCTGATAGAGCTTCATGGCTACAAGCTGCTCCACCAGTTCTACCGCTGCAAGCTGATAGAGCTTCATGGCTACAAGCTGCTCCACCAGTTCCACCGCTACAAGCTGATAGAGCTCCATGGCTACAAGCTGCTCTACAAGGTCCACTGGCCCCAACGCAACAAGCTGATGGAGCTTCATGGCTACAAGCTGCTCCACAAGCTCCACCAGCTCCACCGCTACAAGCTGATAGAGCTTCATGGCTACAAGCTGATCCACCAGCTCTACAACATTTCTTGAGATTTGATAGTGGTCCACTTCTTGAAAACATGGCTATACCTCCATCAGTGCCTTCCCCACTAGGGCTCTTCGGATTTGGTGATCAGATTCCAAACACAGCTGTACCTCCACAGTTACCTCAGCGGCGTGTCTTAGGGTTTGGTCATGGTGATCAGTCAGCAAACCTGTTTGATGAACCTCCATCACATTTCTTCCGGCAGGACGATCAGTATACAAACATGGATTTACATATAGAAGCTCGACAAGTTCATGGCCGTCACCCACACGCTGGACAAGTTCATGGCCGTCTGTCACAAGCTGAAGTAGATTATTGGCGTCACTTAGAAGGTCAACATGATTACCGCCGTGGATGACAACTATCTGAAGACAAATAAGGATGTCCCTCTTTTCATTGACACTTATTAGTTTGTTAAATTATTTTTTCGCGTTTATTGCCATTCTACTTTGTATCTTGGACATTCATTCAGTAAGATTTAAAAAAAAAAAAAAAGTGGATTCTCGGTGTAAATATTGTATCACTTAATAACAGTTTGCTTTTTTTATTATTCATGGTAAGTAGGTTTTTGTGGATTCTTCCAGGTTTAATCGCAGTTGGTCTTTTTAAAACTGGATTCTGGTGTAAATATTATATCACTAAATAACTGCTTGCTTTTATTATTATTTATGGCAAGTAGGTTTTTGTGGATTCTTGCAGGTTTAATGGCAATTGGTCATTTTAATAGTGGACTCTTGGTGTAAATATTGTATCACTTAATAACAGTTTGCTTTTATTATTATTCATGGCAAGTAGGTTTTTGTGTATTCTTGGTTTAATGGCAGTTGGTCTTTTTATTATTCATTGATTATTTAATTTTTTTATTGTTATTTTTTAAGAAATGAAATCAAAATTACTTATAATTATAATTATTATTATTTTAAGTTTTATGTCATTTTTTATATAAAAATAAAGTTCCATATTTTATATGAAGTATTTAAAATAGCAAGTAAATATCACTGTTAGTGAAAGGATTACATTAATAAGGAATGCATTAAAATCACATCAATCTACTTTAAAATAAGCAATTCTATTAATACATCAAAATTTATATTTATTTATAGATAGATTTCATTTATCGTAGTTGTAGGTTAATTGTATGCATTTGATATAGGATTTTTAAATAAAGAAAATAAAAAAATCAAAACTATATAAAATAAAATCTATTACCAAAACCATTACATCATCTTAGTATGTCAAATATTACAATCATATGAAGTTACATTTGATTTCAAATATAAGAAGTAAATCTATTGTAAATATTTCAATTTCATGGTTTATATGCATGATTAACAAATAGTGGAGCTACATCAAAATCACAAAACTAAGTTTTGAGAATAAAAAACTCTAAAAGGTCTTTTTATGAGAAGGCAACAATAGGTTGTTGCAAAAAAATTCTCGTTTATGATTTTTATGATCCTATGTATGCACATTTTGATTATCGAAAGAATTTGCATTGCTTGTATACTTGTATAAGTTTGAAAAGCAACAATATCGAAGACATGCAAGAGGGCATGCGAATGGAAAGAAAGAAAAGATGGATAAATATATTTGCAAAGACAAAATAAAAGATATTTTTGAAGGGTACAAACATCGAGGGCACTGTAATTTTTAAGGGGATGATGTAATATCTCTCCTTAATTCCCTTATGTTTGTAATTGAAAGTGAAATTTATAGTGTCTTGGACCTCCTAAACCGAAATTACACTATAAATTTCAAGAGGTAATTTTATAGTGTCTCAGACCTCCTAAACCGAAATTAGCAACAAAATTTGTTACAAACTGAAAAAAAAACTTCTAACAAACTCAAATGTGGCATATCGGCCATGATTTACATAAAATAGAAATATAATGCGGATAGTTCAAAAGTAGGCTTAAATAGCACCTCTTGCATATCTTAGCTGGTGACAGCTGCGCAAACACTGAAAGAGGTTTTTGTAACTCGCCATGTTTCTGAAAAAACCAATGTCTTCTTTTCCTTTGACTCATATCTAGGACTTTAGGATCGGATTTTGAAACTGATGACTCATATAGTAAACCTGTAAATTTATGGAAAAATACCCTGTGAAGACCTTTTAATATCTCCCGACCTGTGACACCTGTGTAGAGAAAGAATGAGGTTTTTTAATATATTCCTATTATGAATAGAAACCTCTCTCATTTTTTTAAAATTCAATTCCATTTGTCTGAAAAAATTCTTGGAATTTGATGTCTAAAACAGTCCTTTGGAAAACCTGAAAAATTACTTGTAAAACTCACTTTGTTTCTCCTAACCCATAGGACCTGTGTAAAAACTGAAGGCATTTATTGAAAATAATCATGTTATTAAGAGAAACCACATTTAGTTTTGAAAATTTATTTCTGGTTTGTCGGAAACAATTAATTGAAATAACTTACTAAAACAGTCATTTAAAAATATGGAAATTTTCTCTCTCAAGATGACTTCGATTCTACCAATCCTTAGCCGCCTGTATGAAACATGAGAGAGTTTATTGTAGATAGGTATGTTATGAATAAAAACCTCTCTCTGTTTCTAGAAAACTGTCTATGTTTGGCGGAAATGGATGCTTGAAATTAATGACTCAAACAGTCATTTTCAGGGAAGAAAGCTTGCTTGGTTGCTTCAACAAATGCATGCTAATGCTCTTTATTATAAATATTTTATCTCTAGTGATAAAGTTCCTATGAGAATAGATAACACAATATATTTTAACTTTCCCATTATATAAAATTTTGTTGGTTTTAAAAACTTAGACAACCAACACTTTCACAAGCAGAATATTTCACAACTGTCAATCTGATTTTCCAATTCAACATGTGTCCTAAGATGCCCACCATTTAAAATTTCGCTGATTGAAAAATTGACTTACCTCGTGCAAGTTCACAATGCGAAATTTTCTTCCTCCGTGGATTTGATTAGCTGGGTGATGGATGTTCGACGCGGGTTTTCAATTTGACCACGAGTAGGTTTATTTCACAAATTTGAAAATATAGTTTCTCCGTGCATGTTGATATCATGAAATTTGCTTTGGCCATTGGATGTGATTGAGTTTGATATGATCCATTGATCGATGTCTAATTTTTCTGCAATTTAATCATAACCCAAGTTTGTGATGGAGAGAAATTCTTATGGCTTGGGGTACCACAACAGACAGATTAACTCCAGAAATCAATCCTTCCCTATATGCAAGAGGAACCAAACATCTAACACTAAAGGTTCTCGATTCGTACCTTATTCCGGACGGTTGATGTAGATCCCCGTTGAACTTTTCCACTCTTGCTTGTATTAGCAATTTGCTTCCTCAACATTCAGCAAACAAGACAAGCATGCTATATATAATTGTGTTAGACCTACTCTAGCATATATAATCAATAACATATAAGCATTTAAAAGCATCCATGGATCAAATACTCATTTAAATACACATTATTGGAAAGGAAAAGATATTTCTATTGATATAAAATAGAGATTAGAATAGTGACAACCTCTGTTGGCACATCTGCGAATCGAAGAAACTGAGTCCCCCACTTGGGCCTCCACCACTTCAATCCTCCATCTCTCAATAGCAAGCTCACAAGTGAAAGGAAATCTTGGGAAGAACACAAAGTGCTTCAAGGGACAAAGGGATGCAGACTGAAGTATAAGCTCCGGCAACAATGGACTATAGTTTTCTTGCTCTTCAATTCCCCCATCTTCAATGTATCCAAAGGGTTCCTTATATAGCTCTTCAATGGGGTAATGGAAGGTCAAATCCAAGTGATCTCAAGGCATATGGAAAGCCAAGAGACAAGTGACTTGGATCCACATCAAGGAAAACTCAAAAATCATTTGGCCTTTTCCACACATCCCAATGTACGCGGTTTTATGGGTCAAATCCATGTATATACGCCAGAAAGGGATTAAAAGTCACGTATGGAAATTATTGCATGTTTTTAGGGATGATCTTGGAAACATCAAAGGTACAAAAATGGTCCATGGGGTCTAAAGAGTCTACAGAGGGACAAGGAAGGCCATAAAGGTGTGATCCACCATGTGTGATAAAATCAACTATAACAGATTACCCCTAATGTGTAAGGTCAAAGCAGTCATATGATGGCCGAAATACATTATAAGTCCATCCCAGAAGTGGAGTGATGAAGAACCCAGTGGAAGAACCATCCATCCAATCAATACAATACAATGATCAAACTCTGCACATAACTACAAGTAGATGTAGCAGTCCCAGATACATAAGAGTACAATGGCCATGAATAGGCATGATAAAAAATATGACATGTGTGGTCATCACCACATACAATATAGATAGCTCAGAATCTCCATGATGAAGATATACACTGGATCGTGATCTCCAAAATGGTTGGAAATATTTGACATATACTGGAATCAAGTCACGAGAGCTGAAATCTCATGAACAATGGCACGATCAAGGAGGTAGCATATATGAGATGCCACCAGTCTAGAAGGTCTTCTACACAAACCGCTATGAGTACATGTCCTACTATGTTAATAGAGGTGTCAAGGTCGAACATAGTAGTCCATCATCTGATTACCGGTCATTGATGTATAACGTTAACAGATGCGAGATCACCCACTGATAATGAAAATGGGAATTAAGGTACTAGAGTGCAAACTAACAAGTGTGAATAAATGTGTTAAGGTCAAACACTTGAGAGAATCTATTGATCAAGGGACATTGATGTAATCCCAAAAACCATCGATGTCGGGAGAACCTTCCACTGATGACTGCAAGTCTCAAGGCACTCAAAAATGACTCTAGATTCCTATCCCAAAATAAATGATCTGAATTCGATGGGATGAAATCCGCTGGAAAAAGGGCATTAAGGAATTCCCCCATCATCCAACACGAGGTCCTTAGCAAAGTTGTATAATGTGGAAGGACTCAATCATAATGTGCACAAACCAGTAACTGTACCAGGAATGGTCGACATGAAAAGTCAAGATAACTGAGGAA
The DNA here is from genome assembly GCA_001517045.1 of Pseudotsuga menziesii. Lineage (NCBI taxonomy): Eukaryota > Viridiplantae > Streptophyta > Pinopsida > Pinales > Pinaceae > Pseudotsuga > Pseudotsuga menziesii. The sequence continues at coordinate 44,084 of LPNX010004117.1, forward strand.
TGTCTGACTCAGGTTTCAACTTCGCCCATCATCCAACACAAGGTACTTAGTAAAGCTGTATAATGTGGAAGGACTCAATCATAATGTGCACAAACTAGTAACTGTACCGGGAATGGTCGACATGCAAAGTCAAGATAACTGAGGAATATCCAACTCGGGTTTCAACTTCCTTTGAAAAAGAACATAAAGGCGAATGGTGATTGAATGTAGGCAACATAAACTTGATATACAAAACTAGGACATCTCTGCGACATAGGAGGCATCGACAGAGGCTCCATAGGGACTCGAAGCTTGACCAGTCGGTGGAGATAAACTCAAAGAAACAAGTACAACTCCTAAAGTCAAACTATTAACCCAACCAATGGATGTGATATAAAGTGTTCTATTCGAAGGCGACACCACTCGACTACTACCAAAGATAACATCTTTTCTTATCCATATTTTTGGTTTTCTGGTTTCTTTTGGACTTTTTGAAATATTTTGAAAAGCTTGAAAAAGAATAAAAGTGCTTTATAGTTACAGACTAGGAGGAGACAAGTGTCAACGGACAAACAAACTAGTTCCAAGCAGCAGAACATATCTATGCTCAATGCAAGGACACACGTGTAGGATAGTGACACTCGGGCGAAAGTCCCCTCCTGGTAAAAATAGGGAATCAAGCTACAAAGGATATACAAAATGGCTCTGCGTGGCTAGACATGAGACAAGCTCGGGCTATATGGCTGATACTCAAAGTCAGGGAAGCTGGCATAAGGCTCAATGAGGCAGGAAAAGCTCATGATAATGCAATTACAACTTGACATAAGGGAGTCCTGGGGAAACAGGCCAACAAAAGATCAAGAGGAGTAGGAGGCTCTTGCGAAATGACAGGGCGATACTATACAATGGACTCCCACACCCTAAAGGACAAACTATCGGCATGGGCACCAAATGCAAACAAGGAGCAAAATAGGGCACCCATGTAAGGTCAAACTCTACCATTCACATCATGTCACTTCTAAAACAACAAGAAGGTTCTGTGATAGGATACAATGGGTTTGTACCTAAGGTTATAATGAAATGGTCATAAGGTCATGCAAAATGCAAATGGAGGTGAAATCTAACCTATATGCCAATTTAAACATCATACCTTAAATCAGCATGAATGGGTCAAAACAATGGTCGAAACAACGCTCAAAACAGTCTCCTACATCATCATATTAGTGAAAAACGGTCCAAAAGGGTAAAAAACAGTTCAAAACTATAGAAAGGGGGTAAAAATTTTCAAAAATTTGAAATTTTTTGGATAAATAGCAAAAAAATTCAAAAACTATATATCATTTGAAATTTTTACCCAATTGAGCTCAGAACTTCAAACACGAATTCCGGGAATTTCGTCCGGCGAAATCCAACACCGTTTTTTCGAGGTAACTTCCCATGCCCTACTCTTCCATTTGCATGTAAATTTTTTCAATTTCCATGGTCAAAATCAATATCTAGGTTATTCTAAGATAAGCACTTTGGCCCACACAAAAATCAAGAATTTTTCCGTGTATAGGGATGGCTATACATGGAAAAATGGCCTAAAGCCGCGTACATACGCGACTGTTTTGCAAACAGTCGTGTATTCAGCCACGTAAAAGGTTTTTTAAGACAAATATTGACCAAAAATTAATGTAAATGTGCAGGATGGTTCTAGAATGGAGGGAGAGAGAACATGAGGATGTGGAAGAAGCTGTACGGGGCGATCTAATGGCTCAACAAGCTCTTCGTGCATGTGGGCTATACAAGTTTTGGTGTCTTGAGGGATTAAGGACCAAACCAATACTGTTGCAGATGCTAGTAGACTACTGGGATCCTGACTCAGAGTCTTTCGATATTGACGGGATGTCCCTCACTATAGAGCTGGAGGACATATACTTCATTACAGGATTGTCCGGATGGGGAGAAGTGGTGAACCTACATTCTCATGAGCCTAGAGGTGGCCTCACCATTGATGAGTATATTGTTGTATATTGTTTTTCAAACATAGAGAAGGTTGGGACTCAGATCCCAACAAAATCCATATAGGTACTAGGCCTGAAGGCCATACTACTGGCACTCGGCAAGATAGCAAGGCTAGCCTCACTCCACCACGCCTCATGGCCATTGATTTTCTATGCAGTGGAGTGCATGAGACCCACCATTTATGATTGGAGTACTACATTGTTGAGTAAAATGAAGCAACAGCTCAGTGACTACAAGATGGGAAGGGTACAAAACTTCGGTTTCGACAGTATACTGAGCATGTTCTTCTTCGAGTGCGTTCTGGGGATAATCACTAGAATTGACATTCCTCCTCACGGGGTTCGAGATCCAGCCCAACGACGTTGGGCAGATGCGACGTGCAAAATGGGCGAAGGTAGGTTGTCTAACCCCTACACAATTGATTTCTTTCCATGGTGGTGGTGGTAGATAGTTACCATCATTGATTACCCCTATGTGGGGATAGATTTTCGGGGAGATCCTAACATGGCCCTACCACCCGGATCAGCATACGGTGACATTGGTAATGAATCCCAACCCTCTTCTTAAATTTTTTTGAATTTTTTACTTTTTTTTTTGTTTTTTGATATATGGAACCAAAAGACATGTTTTTGTGTGACGACACATAGTGACAATCTGTCATATGTATGTAGGTGTAGGACCACGGTGGCCTGACGGTTTCCCTCGTAATATATGAAGGGGACAAGGAGATGAAATTATGGGTGTGGATGTGGAGCAGATGCTCTAAAGCATCCACACAAACTTTGTGTGGCTAAAACATAGAGTACCCATGGCGCAAGTCGAGGACTCACCTGAGGCCATGCAGCGTCAGGTGGTAGGTGTACCACGAGCATGGGTGCAGTTGTTTCAATGGTTAGCTAGAGCCGTGGTGACTTTCCATGATCAGAACCATCCTCCTCCTCCCCAAGCTTAGATACCTAGAAGTGACACATTTTTGTATTACCGTGTATTATATTTTGGTGGCTCGGAAGCCCCATTTTTGTATTATGACACTTATGTATTATCATGTCACATTTTGGATGTTTAATGAAAAAGTTTTATGATGATCGATTTTATTTATTTACATGTATAAAAATGTATGTTTGTGATGAGCTTATGGTTTGTGAAACAAATGCTAATCTAACACATAGTTAGCATATGAGTCAGCAACTTGATTATAAATTCTTGGAACATGTATGTATGTTATGTTGTCAAATTGTCATTCTAACAATCTCACACATAAGAATGTTTGTAATAATGTTGGATCCCTAACATGATACAAGCCATTTAGCTATGACAATATTAACTGTGAATCAAGATGTACCTCAAGAGAGAGAGCACCATGCAAAACAACATCCTGTATAAGCTCAATAACAACACTATACTCAGCAACATTGTTTGAAGAGGGCCGTAAACATACGCCTCTTGAAGACAATACTTGACCTGTAGGAGTATAAATCACCCAAGCAGCATAGGCTGAGTGTTGAGTGTGATGACTAGCACCATCAGTGAATCCTATATAGATGGAGGACTCCATTGACATATGCCATAAGAAACGAAAGCTAATCAACAAACGCGATCACCATAATAAAAAGCTAACTATGCAAAACATTGTATAATAATATACAATAATCAGCCCTGGCTGAGGATCATGCATAGTAATTTTTAAGATAGAGTCCATTTCTAGGCTCTGCCAAGGTTGTCCCCTCGTAATCTACTAGCTCATAGGCGCCCTTCTCTAACACACGTTTGATAATGTAAGGACCATGTCACATGGGATTAAACTTTCCTACCCTCAAGGGTTCTTTACCTTGATCCCATAAAAGGACCAAATCTCCTTCACTAAACCTCCTCAAACGTATAGATTTATCATACTAGACCTTAACGCGAAGCTTATTTACTTCTAGAGCTACTAAGGCATCTCGACGCTGCTCATCAAGCTGCTCTAAGTGGACCAAACCTTCCTCCAATGGGGAAGTGCCTTGTAAAATCTCTATGGCCAGCTTCAATGAAGGGATTTCACATTCAACCAGCAAGACAGACTCCACTCCATGTACAAGATGATATGGAGAAAAACTGGTGGTAGTCTTAACCACGGTTCTATAAGCCCACAAAGCAGGATATAACATGATATGCCAGTTGGTCTTGTTTTGCGTGATGGTTCATTGGAGAATGGACTTAAGTGATTTGTTCACTACTTCATCCTGTCCATTCAGTTGAGGGTAATAAGAATAGGAATGCTCCTGCTTATACCCTAACTTTGAGGCCAACTCTTCCATCATCTGATTCTAAAAGTACCTACCATGGTTAGTGACAAGCTCTTTGGGAATACTGAACTGATTAATGATCTAGTTGAATACAAAATGCGGGGATGTCCCACCATTGGATTTAATCATGGGCATAGCCTCAGCCCATTTCATGAAATAGTCAACAACGACTATAATATGATGATGCCCCCCAGCTGAAGCTGGGTTGCAATCCATGAAATCAAGTCCCCACTTAGTGAAAAGACCAGTAGTGATAATCAGATGTAACGGGGAAGGATGTGAGAGCACATTGTGTGCAAACACCTAGCAAGGGTGGCACTTCTTGACCACATTGACACAATATTTAAAGATTGACGGCCAGAAATAACCCTCTCTCAAGATTTTTTGGGTTGTAGAAAGCCCAGATAAATTACCACCACACGCCCCTCCATGGAAATCATTCAGCACAAGCTTATCCTCCTCATGAGTTAAACAACGACGTAAAATCTAATCTACCCCACGGCGGTACAATGTGTTATCCACTATAAGGTAGTTCTTGGATACATGACGTAACCGTCGTTCATACCGTGAAAGGTGAGTAGGGACCTCAATGTTTGTAAATATATGATGATATCCCCATACCATGGATCCAAAATTGAGATCAGGAAAATGTGTTCATTGAAAAACGTATCTTCACAAACTTCCTCCTCCTCCTCGCTTGGGATATCGGATATAAGCTCTGAAAAAATCAACGATTTTTTCAATTTTTCTAAAACAAAAATGAGATTGAATTCTTGCATGATGATAATCCACTTATTGTACTTTCCCCTCATCATGCTTCTAGTGAGGATGAACTGGAATGGATTGACACGGGCTACCACCAAGGTCTGGCGAAGGAGAATGTAGTGTCTCAACCTTTGAACCGCATGAACGGTAGCTAAGGAAAGTTTCTCCACATGGAAATAACGGATCTCCACATCTACAAGGTTTCAGCTCAAATAATATATGACATGCTCATGGAGCCCCTCATCCTCTTAAACCAAAACCATACCACTCGTGTCCATGGACGTGGCCACATAAAGCAAAAGGTCACGGCTATAGTCGGGTGGACTAATCATGGGGGTCGATGATAAGGATCGTTTAAGTGCATCAAAGGACTCCTAGGCTCACTCATCCCAGCAAAAGGTAGTGTCCTTCTTCAAAAAATGCATAAATCCTTTAGTCAAAGTAGCAAAGTTAACCACGAATCTCCGCAAGAAATTTGCCATGCCTTGCAAACATTGAAGATGTCTAATGTTTCTCGGGGGAGACAATTGAAGTATTGCTTCAACCTTTAAGGGATCGACTCTTATACCCTCCTTGGAGACAATGAACCCTAACAAGCGACCAGAATTCATGCAAAAGATCCATTTATGAGGATTTAACCTAACCAAGTAATGGTGGCATCTTTCGAACACTAATCTCAAATGGTAGAAATGACGCATCCTCTGACAAGAATGAGCAGCAAGGTCAACCAAAAAGACTTCACTAATCGATTTGAGATCATGGATGATCAAGGTCATAGCCCGCTGAAATGTGGCTCTCACATTTTTAAAACCGAAAGGCATCTTCCGATATGCAAAGGTACCCCAAGGACAAATAAATGTAGTTTTATGTTGGTCCTTGGGTTTGATCTGGATCTGATTGTATCTGGAAAAGTCGTCCATAAAGAAAAATACCCTACTTCCTACACACTCATCCAAAATTTGATGGATAAATGGTGTGGGAAAATTATCCTTAGGACAGGCATGATTCAAGTCACGGAAATCAGTGCATATACGAATTGCTTCCTGCTTCTTATCAATCAAAACAGGGTTTGAAACCCACTCCATCAAGGGAATGGGATAGATAAAACCAACATTTAACAGCTTTTGTATCTCAGCCTTAATCACGGGTTCTTTTTTAGGATTTACCGCACGCAAGCATTGTCGAATAGGCTTAGCATTGGGATAAGTTGTAATTTCATGTTCAACTATACGAGGGTCAATACCTGGCATTTCCTCATATGACCAAGCAAATATATCATAAAACTCTTTGAACATCTCGGTATACTCTTGAATCTCAGCATGGGAACATTATGCTCCAATATGGACATTCTCAATCTTGCCAGGATCATGAGAGATATTGATAGGGATGGTAGGAGATATATTTTCCACGTTCCCATTATCCATCGGACTAGGAGAGCTCAATGAAACCACGGGACTACCAATTCTCTCACTAAGAATCTCCCTAAAGTCTTCACACTCCAAACAGTCAAGCTCAGGAAGAAAATAAGATCTATGATGTAACTCTTCCCAAGATGGCTCAACCCCAGACATGGCCTCAATAATAGCTTCATCTGATGGAAAAACACTATCAAGGAAACCATGTGCGTGAGAAGACACAATTGCCCATGCAAGAAGCACATATGGGTCCCCCTCCTCCGTCCGCAAAGAGAAACGACTAGGCTCTGCAACACATTCAAGATTCACTTGATATGCTATCATTGCTGCAAGCAATAACACATCCATTTCGATAGGCTTACTGGAAGGACTCGGTGTAGGAAGGATCCCAGGATCTTTCATATGGGTAGTGCGAAAAGACACCGAACTTAATCAAGATGAAGCCCATAGAAACTAGACCTGATCATAAGAACGGGTGCAGGACAACTAAACGTTCCCATAAGGGATGGATACATGCCAACACCCACACTCCGAGTTGCCGACTGAGAATGATTGATCATCGGGATAGAAGCTCCTGACGATGCTGTAACACTCAGATATTTGAATGATGTCTGATCAATCATAACAATATTCCCATTAAATGGAAAGCATACAACTCAAAATAGAGAAGAAGCTATGGCTTGCATACTATACATCCAATTTCTACCCAGTAACAGATTATAATCAAGGGGCGCATAAACCACCTCGACCTCAATCGCGACAGTCTTCCCTAAGAGAAGGAAGAATTATGTGCAGCTGAAACGATCTACCATCAAAATTAGTCAACAAGGAATCAGATTTAGATAGATCGGGGGAACCCAAACCCTTCCAACATGACAAAGACATCACAAAAGCAGCAACGCCTTCGTCAATCACAGTGCATTTGATGTTCATGTTATGAAATTCTACACGAATCAAGAGAGACACATAGTAAGGAAAGCGAGGCTGTAGTACCATGGTTTAAAATTTGGTGACAGAAGAAGAGTTATCATCGTTAACACCAAGAGAAGAAATCAAAGCCTTCCTTTGCAAAGGACAACTCTGAAGTACTTCAAGTGCAGACATCACACAAGGAGTGTGGCCCAAATCCTCGACAACAGAATAGTTCTGGGCAGCTCGGGCATTAGGATCATGTCCCGAATGCATTAGGACTCCCTTAGGAATGTGAGGTGCGACTTCAAGTTTATCCGCAGGGTTTTCAATATGTAAAGGACTCTTGGGTGGAGTAGGTTCCTTTCCAAGGTTTGGTTGTGATGAACTGTAGTCCTTCGCACGAGTCACAACCTTAGTAGCACGCACCATGTTGATGCAACCATGACCACTACTGGCTTCCAGCGGATCTTGATCTCCACCAGACTAATCATGGGTCCTCGAGTTCATGTTTTGATTATGGGGTAAAGGATTGGTCAGCACAGTTGGGCCTTATGGTATGAACCTCGAGGTGTCTTCCATATGAGGGCACAAGTGAGTGAGGTGGTCATCCTTACACAAGTTGCAATGAAACTTAACCTTACGTTTAGATTGCTTGTCCCCCCCAGCATTGCGGGAATTCTTATCATTAAAATTGGCATTTTCATTCCTATTCCCACCCTTACGATTGTTTTTACCCTTTTTCTTATTCCTTCCAGGTTACCAGTTACCCTTCTGGTCCGAGGATTGCACTGAAAGCACATTCGTCATTTGGGTGGGTTGAGAGAAAGCCGTGGCTTGTCCTGAGGTAGATTGGTTGATAGACAATTGACTCACTTGTTGCAGAACCGAATCCACAGGTTTAGTACTCGTACAACCAACAATGCCATCGACATGTGGTCTAGGTTTGACCTTAGGGTCGAAACTAGAATGCGGAGCATTAGGAATGATCTCATATAACAATCCGGATTCAGCATAAATCAAATCCAATTCCTGCACCCTAAAAATGGCTTGTTCCTCATTCTGAACTCCGAACGTAGAAACATCCTTCTCTATATAAGGCAGTAATGACTTAAGGAAACACTCGAGGAGAAGCTTCGATGATATGAATGATTTAGTCAATCTCTTCTGTCTATGCCACTCTTGGATATGGTCTGAGATATGCATGGATTTTTCTTGCCAAAATGTCGACAAGAGTTCTGTACCAATGTCGTAACGCACTGGTAGCTGGAAGTGATTAATAAAAGTCATAGCTAGGTCATCAAACAAAATGAATGCCCCCCTAGGTAACTCTATGTACCATTTCAATGCAGGTCCAGTGAGGGTGCATTTAAATAGCCTTAAACGGATCGAATCATCGTGTAAGGAATTAGAAGAGCACCACAGGTGAAATGTAGCAACATGTTCACTAGGATCTTCTCCTGGTTTTCCCTCAAATTTGGGAATGTCCGAGGGAAGCTTGTTAGGGATAGCCGACCAAGATGAGTCATGAGATACTGGATCATTCGTTAGTATTGACAAGTCAGGTAAATTTAACGTTGCGAGGAAAGGGAGCCTAGGTTGAGTAGGTCGATTCCACGCTTTCTGAAAGTTTTGGTTCACATAAGACTGATTACTGTAACCACCATGGCCATGGCCATAGTATTCTCCTCCCGTTTGGCTCGTGTAGGGTGGCATGGAAGCACCATAATGTGGTGTACCTTGACTATTTGGAGCTACAAAGCCATAATTTGGGGAGTAAGCTGGTTTTTGATACCCGTACCCAAAAGATGAATAAATCTTTCCATACTACGGTCCATAATATTGTCCATGAGAAGCTCCATAAGATGTCCCATGAGATCTCCCATGAGAAACTGCATAAGTAGGAATATGGGGAACTCCCTGGGATAGACAATAGGATGTTCCAGAAGTAGGAATATGACCTCCCGAGACAATAGGAGGTACTTGACTCTGAGACATGACTATGCGAGTAGAAAAACTACAAACATGACTAGTAGCAACATTCTAACTTGAAGGACCACGTGAATGAGGGGGAGGAATAGCATTCAAAGAACTAGGAAGAGAGGACTAGGGGACATGTGAAGTGATGTAAGTGGTATTCCCTATAGTCACTCATCTTGGTTCTGGTATGAAAATAGGACTACTAACACTAGGTATAGGACATACATGTGATGTGGCCCCCACCATCGGGATTGAGGGTACAATGTGACTCATGTTCTCAAATCTCTCCACATGGAAAGGAATAGGAGTGCCCCCCAGGCATAGTGGTAGGTTTGAATTCTGACTCGGCATGCTGTGCCGAATCATGTGTAGGGATACCAAACATGCCATAACTAACAAAACTAGTGCTCACAGGTTCATGGTGAGTCTTTTCGCCTGCAAACCAATACCGGTGACCTGTGAATGAGGGATCATACCCAAAGTGTGTAGGTATATCAGGTGAAGGATCATATGCAGGAATAGGATCTTCTTCCCCAACCTCGTGAGGTGGATAAGGCAACTCAAGAATTTCATCTTCATGATCTCCCATTGTGTGTGAATCAATCTGAGAAGTAGTCCACCTAGACAGTTTGTTTCTCTCTCCCAAAGGAGGAGGAGATGTAGAAGGCAGAAGTCATGCTAAAGGATGAGAATGACGAAGTGTCGCACCCGAATCCACAATGACTCAAGAAATGAAAAATCCTTCTATCTACTTACGCAAACCCTAAGCAAGCTAGCGTGCACAGAGAATACACCTATATAATCTAAAGCCAATCACAAGTAAACAAGGGTAGGATATGTGAGCTCCCGAATGAAGCAAGTATGTCTTTCCTAGGAGAGGCTTAAGACTCCCATACACAACAAGTGGAGGTTTGTAACCAATTATTATGGCCCTGAGCTTCAACGCATATAGTGACTATGGTGTTCGACCCCAACCTGGTTGGGACACCTACAGAATAACCCTTGCGAACTACCCCCTCGATAACTTAGGTAAGGAAAATAAGGTCTCCTCAATATAATCAATGCTCAAGTGGACAGTCGCAGGTGGGATTGACTATATGGGTAGGGTAGCAAATCTCGAAACTCTCGAAAGAGCCCCCAGATACGAATACAATCCTAGAAATATCTCTGGTGCTACTTATTTATGACCAGGGGTCATCCCAATCATTAACTGCTCACACTGCCTCATGCTTAACTCCCTTGTAAGAGGAGGATCTTGAGAAACACTAATTATACTAATGAATTTCACACTCTCACCTGGACAAACACATACATGTTGTTGTTTAGTGGTCTTGGAGAATTTACTCACAATGAACTATTCAAAGACCCTAAAACCTAATCTTGTTGGTGTACCCTATAAAAGAAAATAGTGTAATCCATTTTAATTAAGCATTGATTTTATTTGGATTATTACTCAAAAAGGTAGATGATCATGCAACCAATGGTGTTATGACGCAGCATAAAGTAAAATGAACACCTAACAATCAATGCAAATGCATTGTGTCAAATGAAAAACAAAGCATGCTACTATGTGAAATGCAAAATTTTCTTCAAAAGATAAATGCAATAATTCCTATATGAAAGTGTGACTAATACTTCTCTAAGAAAACCTAGTGCAAGTACCATGCAAAATGCAAAGTGCAATGATGCATAATGATGCAAAGAAGCAAATATTTTTGTATTTTTTGAATAAAAATGAGATAATAAGCAAAAGAATGAATCTACTACCCCCAGACTCTGCAAGAACTATCAAACAGCACCCACTCAAATCACTAAGGTAAACGAGACCTAATGCACTAATCCCAAAACAAAAAATAAAAAATGCAATGACAAGTACATTCTTAAAAAAAAATTTACTGTAAAAAGCGTCTCTCGTGAGAAACAAAGGTGTATACAGACTCTAGAAGCATCTAAGGAGACTTAGCAATCATCAAAAATCACCCAACAGAATTCGATATTCCTATAAAAGGAAAAACTCAGGGCATACACGACTGTATGTAGAAAAACTGCGTATATACGCAGATATCTCAGTCAAAACCACGTGTACACGTGACTGTGAGGCAAAAACTCATGTACAGGAAGAAAAAGAGATAAAAGTGAAGGAAAACATATAAGCTAAGACAAAATTTACGCCTGTCAGACACTACCATGCAAACATGCCCCCATACTCGACTCAGAAACAGAGAAATCAAAGCAACTCAAGAACATTGAATGCCGATAAAAACCCCCAAAGGAAAAATGACTAGGAAATCCCCAGCGGAGTTGCCAATTCTGTTACGGAGAGAAATTCCTATGGCTTAGGGTACCACAATAGACAGATCAACTCCAGAATTCAATCCTTCCTTATATGCAAGAGAAACCAAACATCTAACACTAAAGGATCTCAAATCATAACTTATTTCGGACGGTTGATGTAGATCCCCATTGAGCTTTTCCACTCTCGCTTGTATTAGCAATTTGCTTCCTCAACATTCAACAAACAAGACAAGCATGCTATATATAATTTTGTTAGACCTACTCTAGCATATATAATCAATAACATATAATAATTTAAAAGCATTAATTGATCAAATACTCATTTAAATACACATTATTGGACAGGAAAAGATATTTCTATTCATATAAAACAGAGATTACAATAGTGACAACCTCTGTCGGCATGTCTACGAATTGGAGAAACTCAGTCCCCCACTTGGGCCTCCACCACTTCAATCCTCAATCTCTCGATAGAAATCTTACAAGCAAAAGGAAAGCTTGGGAAGAACACAAAGTGCTCCAAGGGACAAACGGATGCAGACTCAAGTATAAGCTCTGGCAACAATGGACTATAGTTTTCTTGCTCTTTAATTCCCCCCTCTTCAACGTATCCAAAGGGTTCCTTATATAGCTCTTCAATTGGGTATTGGAAGGTTGAATCTGAGTGATCTCAAGGCATATGGAAGGCCAAGAGACAAGTGACTTGGATCCACATCAAAGAAAACTCCAAAATCATTTGGCCTTTTGCACACATCTCGATGTACGCGGTTTTAAGGGTCAAATCCATGTTTATACGCGAGAAAGGGATTAAAAGTCACATATGGAAATTATTGCATGTTTTTAGGGATGATATTGGAAACATCAAAGGTATAAAAATGGTCCATGGGGTCTAAAGAGTCTACAAAGGGACAGGGAAGGCCATAAAGGTGTGATCCACCATGTGTGGTAAAATCAGCTGTAACAAAGTCCTTTGGAGAAATGCTTGTTGACTATGAATTTATTCTTCCACTTCTAGAATAGCTTAATGCATCCCTCTCTTCAACTGTTTCTTATCTCCAGGATTATTGAAAATATTTCATCATACATTTAAATTTGATACTGATACTGAAAATAACGCTATGACAAAAGAGTCAAAATCTAAAGATGGTCATCTGGATAAGGGAATTGCAATTCATGGTACTGAAATTTTTCCTCATCTCTCTAAATGTCTCGAAATACAAGATGTTGAATCAAATTTACAATCCCCAATATAGATTCCCATTAATATTTTGCAAGAAAATATCATCAGTCTAGAGGCCCAATTCTCAAAATTCAGTGTACGAAGAGAATTTGTGGGTAGAGATTGCATAGGTAGATTATATTGGGACTTAAGTAGGAATAATAAGCATCCTTGGCTAGTGGTTGAAGTTTAACAAGCAAAGAATAAAGGGATGTCTCTAGTAGAAAATGATAATGTTACACGGAGTTGGACAAGGCCTTGTGAGAGAGAATGTATGAATGTCTCATTTAATTGTGAGTACAAGCTATTTCCAAATACCTTTGGCAACTCTAATATTTCATCTCAGGAAGTGATGGAGTTAGTTGAGAACAAGAGCAAGGAACCCCAACAAAATTATTGAGGAGGAAATGTGGTTTCTTCTAAAGCATGAAGAATGAATTTTCCCAAGAAGTCTAAAGCATGATTTTACCTTATATTAGGTTCAAAATTAGTTTTGGTGTTGTTTCTGACCTCAAAGCTCAACTATGAGACAGTTTGTTTGGTGAAACCAATAATAAGAGGCCTCATAGTCATGTATGGGTTAGTTCTACTAAGTATGAAGTATTATTAGGGATTATTGAATTAGGTTTGGGTTAACTCATGAGATTGTTGGGCATGAATATGGACAGAGACAATATCTTTAGACACAATTTAGGGATTCTCCCACCCTCTCAACAATAGAAAATAGTTATAAACCAACAACAAATCATGGTAATTGTCAACTTTGGGAAAATTAATCAACAGTAAGATAGCTTTTGGACACATTGCAGAGGTAAGGAAGTCTGATTTCACCTGAAGTCAGTAAAGAATCAACATTCTAGGCATACTTGCAGCAGTAAGCAGTGGTTAAGCCTCAATTGTTTGGCAAGCTATACTTTTGCATACCTTGAATCAACAATAGCTTGATATCAAAAGAAAATATAGGCATTAAAACAACCTCATATCTCCACAAAATGTAGTTCTGGGTAGTTAAATAGCAAGCACAACAATGAAAAGAATATTTTTGGGCACATTGTAGTGAAGTTATGGCCACATAGTACACTGACATGTTTCCATGTTTATTTCTTTACCATCATAGCAGAAATATCTCTTTATATTGTTAAAAGGAAAATTTATTTATGACATATGAGATATTGAGATTAACACATCATTAGTATCTTTCTTTGTGAAGTAGGTTGGCATTTATCTTGCATTAATACATGTGTGATGTATCTAGTGCATATGTGTAGATACCAAGTCTTTTGTCACAAAGTTGTTCCATGCAATTGAACATAGCACAATTTTGGCATTTATAGATGGCATAGAAGGTAGGAATTATATAGATGCCACTACTATTATTGTTGTATATTCATTAGTTATTATAGTATTTTTAAATTAGTATTTAGTGATGATAGCATGTAAATGTTTAGAGGATGTATATGGACATGTTTCAAGACATAGGACAACAAGTTTTCTTTTCACATGGCACTCAGACTAAATCAACATTTCTAGCAGTCCTATCACAACTAGAAATAGTACCATATGAGTTAAAAATAGATGTTATGTTCTTTGAAACATATATTAATAACCATTGTACCATATTGGATCAGTGTAATTTTTGAAGATAAATGATCCACCAGATTATTCCTCCTCATTGGAGAGATTTTGGACCACCAAAATCCTGAATCACTCTGTAAGTAAGTGAGGGTACAGCTCCCTCACTTTTCCAATCTCCATCCATCTTGCTTTGCTAGGATGCATGCCTTTAAGCCCCACTCGAAGGTACTCAACATTCCCCCTTCGTGAAGTCCTTACATTTCTGTCAAGAATAACATCATCCTGCAACTCTTTCATGTATTCAGGTGTCATATCATCAACTGAAGGAATCTGTATGTTAGTTTTCTCATCCATGATCAGAGGAGGCTCATACAGTTTAAGATTCTCAACATTGACAACTGAATAGATTTGCATGTATGGAGGTAAATTCAAGCGAAAAGAATTAGTACCAACCTTTTCCAGAATCTCAAAAGGACCATACCGGATAGGCTTAAGCTTTTTACCTTCACCTTTCATTCTTTCTTTAGTGATATGTAACCAAACTCTGTCACCAACCTGAAATTGATGATCAACTCGATGCTTGTCATGCCTAGCTTTGTACTTTGCCTGGATCTTCTCCAACTATTCCTGAACTGCCTGCTGCATCACTTGGATTCTCTGAATGAATCTTAGAGCTTTATCTGCATCATGATGTCCATCCACTACATTTTTTCCAAAAGAGAAGTCCATCGGTGTTTTTGGCAGATAACCAAAACAAGTTTCAAAAGGAGATCTTTTCATGGAAGAATGAACTGCATGATTGTAAGCATGTTGTATATACTGTAATTGCTCATCCCAAAGTTTAGGATGTTTACTACAATATCCTCTGAGCAGCTGAACCATTGTTCTGTTCACTACCTCTTTTTTCCCATCGGTCTGTGGATGAAAAGCTGTAATTTTCTTCAGTTTAGTATCCATAAGCTCCCATAAAGTTGACCAGAATTCTCCCAAGAACCGGGAATCTCGATCAAATACAATAGACATGGGTAGCCCAAAATGTACCCAAACATTCTGAAAGAATAGATGAGCTGTTTGTTTAGCAGTGATCTATTTGTTACATGGCATTAAGATACACATTTTGCTGAATCTGTCCACAACAACATATAGGTAATCATGCCCTTTTCTAGACATAGGTAGTCCTCCTACAAAGTCCATAGAAATGCTTTCCCAGGGACGAGAAGAAACTGGAAGAGGAGTGTACAAACCCAATTTCCTATTGCTAGGCTTACTTGTTGCACACATAACACAACCTCTTATGTATTTAGCTACAGTTTCTTGCATTTGAGGCCAATAACAATGATTCTACAATAATGACAGTGTTTTACTTAATCCAAAATGCCATGCAATCAATGAACTATGTGCTTCTCGGATCACATGCACTCTCTCTTTCTCTGGAATACAAAGTTTACTGAGATGATACAGGAGCTGATTATGCACATAATAGTTCTCTTCCTTTTGACCATGTATTAGCGATGCATATACGTTCTTAAAATATTCATCTTCTGCATACTGTTCAATGTAACTTTCATGTGTTAATGAACTGTTTTGAAGAATGATTGAAGCATTCATAGGTGGCCTCGATAACATGTCTGCTACTTTATTTTGAATTCCCTTTTTGTATTTAATTACGAGATGAAACTGTTGCAAGAATCCCATCCATCTTAAATGCCTACTTTGCTGTACTTTAGTTTGAGATTGCAGATATTGAAGTGGCTGATGATCAGTATGTATGACTGTTTCTCTTCCCATGATATAATGTTTCCACTTCTTCACACTCTGTACTAAAGCATACAACTCTTTGTCATAAATTGGATAGTTACTTACCGCAGTAGAGAACACTTATGAATGGTAACAGACTGGCTTCCTCCCTTGCATAAAAATGGCTCCCATGGAAAACCCGCTGACATCGGTTTCGATCTCAAATGGCTACTACAAATATGGCAACGTCAGAACTGGTGTTGTGATAATCCTTTCCTTCAAAGTGTTGAAGGCTCTCTGATGCTTGCCTCCCCACTGGAAAATTTCTTTAACGCTTGTCAACGCATGTAATGGTGTAGCAATGGAAGAAAACCCAGAAATGAATTTCCTCCAATACTGAACCACACCCAGAAAACTTCTGATTTCAGTAACGGTGTTAGGCCATGGCCAGTTTACAATGATAGCAACCTTGGCTGGGTCCACTTGCAGGTGGCCTCCACCAATAATATGGCCCAGATATACTAAAGAAGTTTTAGCAAACTCACATTTAGACATTTTTACATAAAGCTTCTCCTTCCTCAGTACATCTAAAACTTTCTTCACATGTACAATGTGTTCTTCCCAGGTTTTGTTAAACACAAGGATATCATCTAGATATACAATTACAAAATTATCAATGAATGGTTGAAAGACATCATTCATGACCCGCATGAAAGTATCAGGTGTGTTACAGATCCCGAAAGGCATCACAAGCCATTCATACAACTCCTGTTTTTTTTAAACGCTGTTTTCTAGGCATCATTTTCAGCAACACGGATTTGATGATACCCACTACGCAGATCCAATTTTGTAAAATAAATTGCATGTTTCAACCGATCAAGCAAATCATCAATGCAAGGAAGAGGATACCTGTTTTTAATGGTGATTTTGTTAAGGGCCCTATAATCGATGCACATCCTCCAAGACCCATCCTTCTTCGGAACCAAGACTATAGGAGAGCCACAAGGAGAAGTGCTTGGCCGGATGACCCCCTTCTCAATCATCTCTTGAACCTGCTTCTTGATTTCCTCATTCTACATTATATACATCCGATACATGGCTATGTCCGGGAGTGGCACATTCTGCTGCAAATGTATCTCATGCTAAATCTCTCTTTTTGGTGGTAACCCTTTCAGATCTTGAAACAAATCATCATACTCAGAAATGATTTCAATCAGTTCAGATTTCTGTTTAGGATCACATCCTTCAAAAGATTTAGAGATCTCATCATTTTTCACCTTAACCATCATTAACACAAAATTCTTACTAGCATTTACCAGCCTCTTCATTTGTCCTGCAAAAACTATTGCTAGATTGGTTTTTGTCTTATGTGCTTGTACAATGTATTCCACACCATTTTTAAAAAAGATGATACTTATTCTGCTCTCTATAAAATACTGCTTTCCGGTCATACAAATATGGACTCCCAAGTACAATTCCACAAATGTCAAGTGGTACTACATCTAGTTCTACCTCATCCACGAACTTTTCAGTAATTGCAAACTTCAATACACATTTCTTTGTAACTTGCAATTGTGTATCATTAGTAACCCAACCAAGAGGATAGGGTTTTTCATGAGGCATAGTAACTAAATCCAATTTCTTAACCACTTCTTATGATATCATATTTACTTGTGAACCACTATCAAACAAAGTATCAATATTTGTGTGATTTGCAATGACACGAACATGAAACAGTACACTTCTATTTTTATCATTTTTCTTAGAAGTAGATGGCAGATTTGTACTTGCACTAGAACTTGATTTTGCATCAATGGGGAGTGAGATACTTTTATTCTTACCCTGGATTCCGACAGCTGTAACCTTTGTTTCATCACTTGAGTTGGATCCCAAGTCTTGAATAACTGCTGCAGTAGCTTTTGCTTTGCCTTTATCTTTGTTTCCTCCGTACTTCTTTGGCCTTAACTCCGGATGAATTTTCCAACACTTAGAGACATCATGCCCCTTCTGACAATGCGAACATGTAGGCTTTTCACTCTCTTTCTTAATAGTAGCCATCTTCTTTTTCCCCTTATATTTACCTTTCGATTTGCTGTCAAATTTAGATGATTTATTCACAAAAGTATCATTAGCATGCTTCCCCCTAGCTTCTAAATGTGTAGCTTGAACACTTACATCATCCAAAGTACTGGGGTTAAACATCAACAAAGTATGTCTCAAATAAGAATGCATGCCACCAATGTACTTAAGAAGATTTTCCTGTGTATCTAATGGAACATTCAATGCAATAGCCCTTTTTCTAAATTCATGAGTATATTCTTGAATGCTTTGTCCTTTAGCTTGTCTAAAAGTTTGCCAGCTCATTATTAATTGCTGCATGTGACCTAAAGGATAAAATTTATTTCTTAATAATTCAATGAATTCATTCCAAACTGAAATAATTTTACCATTCTTTCGAAGATCTTGCTGAATCTTTCTCTCCCACCAAGTAAAATCCATTCCACTCATTCTCAAAGTGGCCAATTGAATCATGGAAGGGTCATCATTAATTCCATGCACCCTGCAATATACTTCAAGCTGCTTGATCTAATTGTCTAACTTTTCAGCATCTAAATCTCCATTATAAATTGGCAATTCAAATTTCACATCCAATTTGAAATAAGGCATATTAGGACTTGCATTATTTGAATGAGAAGTATGAGAAGAAGAGAAAGTTTGATTAGTATCAAGAGGATCACCATCTCCTCCTACTCCTTTACCCTTTTTTTCCTTCTTCACTTCTTCATCCCTGGATGAAAATCCTTCTTCCTTCTTCTTCCTTTCTGCATGCTCATTGAGAATAATTTGCATCATGGCTTTCATTTTGATAAAATCCTCCAAAAACTCAGTTTCAGAAATAACAGGTTTTTCTCGTTCTGTATGTCCTTCTTCTTCCCCTCATGGAGAAGACATGGTTCTTGAGAATGTTCTCCTTGAGCCAATCTTAGGATCTCATTCAATTAATTCTCCTTCACCACGCTTTAACCTAGACCTGATAAGCATTCACAACTTGCACAAGTAGTTAACCTGCTTTGTTACCATATTATGATCCGTCAGATCTCAATGTGAGTGCATTAAAAGTTTTTTGAACAATGCATTTTATCAGTTTGCTTGACTCATGAAAAAACATTAACAGGAATTAAATGCTTAGAACAGAAATGAAAAGCAAAACTAATAAACATATATAAAAAGAAACACAGAATCAGAGAGTCACAAACAGAAGTTGATAACGGAGTTCACCCCCTTCACTCGGCTACGTCTCTAGGTCCCTCTCCAATGGGTACCGATCCAATTAATCTCTTTAAAATGGTATAAAGAAAATGGTTCTGGAATCAACTTCAACAACTGTAATAGAATGCGGTACAAAGTCTTCAAGACCTCTCTTCTGGAAATTACAATTAGCCTTCGAAAGGCAAAGAAAGCTAAAATATAACAGAGAATGTCGACTTCCCCAGCAACAACATCTCGACACTTCACAGCAAAAACTCTCCTCAGAAAAATGATGCTCTCTGCTCTAAAGAATCTGAATCCCCCCCTCCAATGTGGCCAGAATCCTCTATTTAAGAGTTCAGTGGCCGATAAGTAACGGGTTCGACTCCTTTTTTATCATCACAGCTGTTATCTTCTTTATTATCGTTACAACCATATGCTAAAACTAAACCATGCAATCCCGCTAAATTGCTTCCCAAGTGTTATGTTACCACGATGTTCCATATCCCTAAAATGTTTCAAAAGGCTATTCATATGCTATATTCCAAATCATATGAATATCTGCTAACTCAGAGTTGTGCAAAAAAATGGAATAATATGGAATGTTACACATTTCCTATTATCCAAACGTTGCAACCAACTCCACGCACATATGTTGACTCACAACACGTTGTAATGACCGCCACGCACATATGTTGCACCATACCATAGCGTCACATTATGTTACAACAAATGTTACAACTAGACCGCGTACCAAATGCAAACCGCCAAATGTTACATCGGATTGCTATAACTAACAGTGCAACCAATTCACAACTGTTAAGTGAATGTTACTGCACCTTGTAACTGGGCTATGCCACATGTAACGTAACCGTTTGATGTCTCTACTAACTTCACAATGTCACAGCAAATGATATATATAGGTCGTAGCAACCGCGATATGTATGTCGCAGCAAACGCGATGTATATGTTGTAGCAAATGTGATGTATATGTCGCAGCAAACGCGATGTATATGTCGCAACAAACGCGATGGAGATATGTAGCAGTAGACGTGACCACGCACCCTCGTCTAACCGTCAGCGTAGTGCCATTTAACCATGCACAAGATCGCTAGAGGGTATATACTTGACCGCGCGGGCTTTTCACGAACCATTCGATGTTCTACTCGATGGTGCGCAAACTACGCGGCCCATACAGAAATGCACGGCTCATAAGGCTAGTCTCGCACTATGTTTAACATATGAGTTAAAAAAAGATGTTATGTTCTTTGAACCATAGATTAATAATCATTTTACCATATTGGATTAGTGTAATTTTTGAATATGAATGATCCACCGGATGATTCCTCCCCATTGGAGAGCTTTTGGACCACCAAAAGCCTGAATCACTCTGTAAGTAAGTGAGGGTATAGCTCCCTCACTTTTCCAATCTCCATCCATCTTGCTTTTCTAGGATGCATGCCTTTAAGCCCCACTCGAAGGTACTCAGCATTCCCCCTTCGTGAAGTCCTTACATTTTTGTCAAGAATAACATCATCCTACAACTCTTTCATGTATTCAGGTGTCATATCATCAACCGAAGGAATCTATATGTTAGTTTCCTCATCCATGATCATAGGAGGCTCATACAGCTTAAGATTCTCAACATTGACAACTGAATAGATTTGCATGTATGGAGGTAAATTCAAGCGAAAAGAATTAGTACCAACCTTTTCCAGAATCTCAAAAGGACGATACCTGATAGGCTTAATATTTTTACCTTCACCTTTCATTCTTTCTTTGGTGATATGTAACCAAACTCTGTCACCAACTTGAAATTGATGATCAACTCAATGCTTGTCATGCCTAGCTTTGTACTTTGCCTGGATCTTCTCCAACTGTTCTTGAACTGCCTGTTGCACCACTTGGATTCTCTAAATGAATCTTAGAGCTTTATCTACATCATGATGTCCATCCATTGCATTTTTGCCAAAAGAGAAGTCCATCGGTGTTTTTGGCAGATAAGCAAAACAAGTTTGAAAAGGAGATCTTTTCGTGGAAGAATGAACTGCATGATTGTAAGCATGCTGTATATACTGCAACTGCTCATCCCAAAGTTTAGGATGTTTACTACCATATCCTCTGAGTAGCTGAACCACTGTTCTGTTCACTACCTCTGTTTGCCCATTAGTCTGTGGATGAAAAGCTGTACTTTTCTTCAGTTTAGTATCCATAAGCTCCCATAAAGTTGACCAGAATTCTCCCAATAACCGAGAATCCCGATCAGATACAATAGACACGGGTAGCCCAAAATGTACCCAAACATTTTGAAAGAATAGATGAGCTATTTGTTCAGCAGTGATCTATTTGTTACATGGCATTAGGATATACATTTTGCTAAATCTGTCCACAACAACATATAGGTAATCATGCTCTTTTCTAGACATAGGTAGTCCTCCTACAAAGTCCATAGAAATGCTTTCCCAGGGACGAGAAGAAACTGGAAGAGGAGTGTACAAACCCAATTTCCTATTGCTAGGCTTACTTGTTGCACACATAACACAACCTCTTATGTATTTAGCTACATTTTCTTGCATTTGAGGCCAATAACAATGATTCTGCAATAATGACAATGTTTTAGTTACTCCAAAATGCCCTGCAATCAATGAACTATGTGCTTCTCGAATCACATGCACTCTCTCTTTCTCTGGAATACATAGTTTACCGAGATGATACAGGAGCTGATTATGCACATAATAGTTCTCTTCCTTTTTACCATGTATTAGTGATGCATATACGTTCTTAAAATCTTTATCTTCTGCATACTGTTCAATGCAAATTTCATGTGTGAATGAACTGTTCTGAAGAATGATTAAAGCATTCATAGGTGGCCTCGATACCATGTCTGCTACTTTATTATGAATTCCATTTTTGTATTTAATTATGAGATGAAACTATTGCAAGAATCCCATCCATCTTAAATTCCTACTTTGTTGTACTTTAGTTTGAGATTGCAGATATTGAAGCGGCTGATGATTAGTATGTATGACTATTTATTTTCCCATGATATAATGTTTCCACTTCTTCACACTCTTTACTAAAGCATACAACTCTTTGTCATAAGTCGGATAGTTACTTACCCCAGTAGAGAACGTTTCTGAATGGCAATATACTGGCTTCCTCCCTTGCATCAAAACGGCTCCCATGGCGAACCCGCTGGCATTGGTTTCGATCTCAAATGGCTGCTGCAAATCTGGCAATGTCAGAATTGGTGCTGTGCTATTCCTTTCCTTCAAAGTGTCAAAGGATTTCTGATGCTTTCCTCCCCACTGGAAAATTTCTTTAATGCTTGTCAATGCATGTAATGGTGCAGCAATGGAAGAAAACCCAGAAATGAATTTCCTCCAATACTAAACCGCACCCAGAAAACTTCTGATTTCAGTAACGGTGTTAGGCCGTGGCAAGTTTACAATGATAGCAACCTTGGCTGGGTCCACTTGTAGGTGGCCTCCACCAATAATATGGCCCAGATATACTAAAGAGATAGGGAGTGAGGGAGGGACACAAACACACATAGAGATAGAGAGAGAGAGAGGGAGGTTGTGAGAGAGAAGGGGAAATACACACACACATAGGAGTAACGAGAGAGAGATACTGGATTGAGAAGTGGAGAGACAACGAGAGAGAGATACTGGATTGATAAGTGGAGAGACAACGAGAGCGAGGGATGGAGGGGAGAGATAGGGAGAGAGGGATACAAGGAAAGAATGAGATGGAAGGGGGAGGGATAAAGGAACATAGGGTTATTGACTAAGGGAGAAGAAGGCGGAGAGTGCTATAGGGAGGGATAATGGAAAAGATAAAGAGAAGGTGGATATTGGAGTGGTATGGACATGGATGGAGTAAGGGAGAGAAAGAAACATATAGGGAAGGATGTAGAGAGAATGAGGTAGGTATATTTAGAAAGAGATAGGGGGTATATAGGGATTATTGAGGGTATAGAGAGAAACATTTATATGCATGAAAATAAGAGAATTCTAAAAACATTTGCTTTGTTTCTAACCATAGAAAACATTTGTTTTCTTATGATTTTATTTGTTTCCTTAGCTGTGCACCTAACCTATTAATTGAGCTTAAAACTATCACTTGTGTCTTTTGCTTCTACAAATCGCATGCGTGTTTTTACTCTATATAACGCGTGCAAGTTTTGGTACTTTAAAAAGAATGGATTTTTTTTTCCGAGAGAAACTTTACTCTGTCTTTATGGAAAACTAATTATCGCACATTTTTTTTTCAACAGAGCACGAGCCCGTATGTGGAAATACTCACAATACACATTCTCCATCATTCTTTTTGTTATGTAATTGCAGCATTGAGGACATCATTCATGGTTGAGGAGCACACATGATAAGATATCAAGCTTCAATATCATTTCATGGTGATGGTGGAAATATACAATTGTATAAGAGAATCAGCTTGAGGAACAGTTTATGATTTAACTTTCATTTACTTATTATTCAAGATAACCAAAGGTAAATTTTCTCATTCACCATTTTTTTGATGGTAAATATGAACAATTAAGAAGGAATATTGAAGCACCTTGAAGGATCTATCGTTATAAAGCAAATTAAAGGTTTAAAATCTTATAATTGAGGAGCGGGAAAAACAAACTATATTGAGTTGATCATTGTGGTGATGGGGAATGTACGTAACTGAGGAAGAAAATCAGCAAGGAAGAAGAGACCTCAAGAATTCATTGAAAAAGAGAAAGAAAAGAAAAGAATATACATGATAAATCGTAGTATTTCTTTGGAAACTAATCCAAATTCGATTATAGAGGATACCAAGGTTCATCGTATTAATCCACCAAAAGAAAAAAGGAAGCATTCACTAGAGGGACCTTCAATTTCCACAATAGTTGTTGAAAAATCACCCCATGGAATTATTCAAGAAGAAAAATGCAGGTGATCATTAGGGGATGTTTTAATTCCCACTTCAAGTCAAAGTGATAAGTTACCATCTCAAGATGAAGCTCATGAAGAGGCATTAGACATGGAGCATACTGTTGAAGAGGCACTGGACATGGAGACTACTGTTGAAGACGAAAATATTGTCCAGACCATCGATGAGGATGTTGGAATTCCACCATCCAACTACCAAGAAGAGAATCAAGGACAAGAAGTTTCTACTAAAATTCCAGAGCATATTGTTGATGCGCTAGATGATAGAATTCCAATTCCCTTACCTCCATTAGAAAGCACATGTCAAAGAACTCCGAAGAGTATACAAGTTGATGAAAGGATTCTCAATTCCATTGAAGCTACACTATCTAAACGTAGTATTTCTTATCAAACTCAACAGATACTAAATAAATATTTTGTTTGTAAATGTAATGGAGATAAATGTAGATTATTTTTATCATTGTTAAAATATAGGGGCATGAATATTGTTAAGAAATCGTTAGGGATAAAGATGATAAAGACTTTTGGACCAAGTTCTCATATAGTTAAAATATTAGAATATTCATTCGTTAAAATTGGTAAGAACACACGTTCAAAGGACCGCAATGCGGCTCGTCATGTGTTGTCACAAGCAACTGTAAATAAGAGCACTAGGGTCCTTTTTTTCTCAAGCCTACATGTAAAATGGTTAAATTTGAATGTAAAAAACCTCTGTAGATATTCTATTAGAAGATAACATCTTGACACAACCGCTCATACATATTTTTGGGCCTTTATTGGTCAGTTTCCACGTCGTGGCATGAAGCTAGTTGATGCAGTAAAGGGACTAGCGCATAGTTTATGGCATGATCACAAAAGGCCTTCTTCAAACCAGAAGGATGTACTAAAACTGAGAAGGGGTTCAAAGGATCGTGAACCACATATTAAGCATCTTCTTGATATAAAATAGACAGAAGTATACAAGAAAGTTAGGAATGAACATAGATAATTCAATTTGGGGAAAAGATCTTTTGAGAAATGTAAGCCCTGGTATTTTAGAATAAATACTCTTCATAACACTTGTTGTTATAGATACCTTGTAGAATATTAATATTACAATGAAATATTTTTGTACATTCATCATGTGTTGCATACTAACCATGTGAAGGATTTCTCCCTGACAAACCACCAACTTCCTCAAGAGAATTCATTCATAGCATCATGTGCAACAGGAATGAGGGGAAAACATACTATGCAAAATATTGTTTGGATGGAACTTGCTCCAACTGTGCTAGAATGTCATTATTGATCCAATGTATGCACAAGAGTGGAGACAATGAATTTGGGAATATGGTTACAGACATGAAAATTTTCAAATATATCAGCTATGAAATAGCCCCAGGGAAAGAAAGCAAAAAAATACAATTGGTGACATCTCAGGTACATGCATTTATTTATAAATTTATGTTTGAACAATTACATTTCATTCCTTACTTACAAAAAAAACTGATATTGGGAACATTTTTTGTCAACAGGTACAAGTTAGTGACTTTGTCAAGGAATTTATTGAAAAGACACATCAAGATGTTCAGCATGTCCACTTGGCACGATGGCAGGATGAGATGTTTAGAATACACAGAGATACATTTACCCATGGTACTATACTTTCAGTTGTTTATTTTTCCAATAAATACACTCTACAACCTCAAAATGAGATCTAAATTCAGTATGATCACTCGGAGCAGGTTTTATTGATGGTGCATATCACATATAGGCATGGCCCAAATAGCAGTGAAGAGCAAAGAGAAATTCTAAAGAAATATCACTTCTACATAAGTGATGATCAGTTCCATGACTTCCACTATGTACGTCATTAATTCATCATGTTCTATGATCATTTGAAGTGCGGGAGCATACATATGTATAGACACTAGATTTGATCTGATGGATGTGCTGGTAATTTAAAAAATGCACATATATTTCAATGGCTGTGTTCATTGCATAAAAACTACAAAGTTCCACATATGTGGAACTATTTTGAGACTGGGCATGGTAAAGGAGAGCATGATGGAGCCAGAGCATGTGTAAAAATATCCCTACGAAGAGAGGAATTGAAATTATCCATAGTATCTACTATTCAAAAGGCTCAATCTATAGTGAGGTGGTGCACGTCAGTTATGGGAGAGGAATCAACTATGCAAGTAGAATCCACAAAAAAGAGACATGTGGAGAGATTTTTTTGGGAGGTGGTATACATAGATTGTTCACATGCATGGGAATGCAATACTATTCTTGGGACTCTTGGATTTCATTCAGTTCAAAGCTATGATAACCCAGTATTTGAAATTTGGACCAGAAAACTAGCTTGTTTTTTCCTGCCTTTTTGTGATGGTGACTGGGATGAGTCTGAATCATTGGATTGGGTTGATGGATGGGATTGCATATCAATTCCACTTGATCAGCATGAAATTCTTGATTTAACTCCATGGGAAGAAGACCAATCATCTATTTCTATAGATTTTGATCATGTCTCAAACCTTACACAACCTAGTATGATGCATTTCCTTAACATTTTTTTGTTTATTTACCTAGTCTTCAAACTCAAATTAATGGCCTTGTATCACACGAAAAATATTTGATCATATACCTACAATCATATTATGTGGGACACATATACACATTGGTTGCCTAAAAAGATAGTGAATGGCATGGTAATTACTTGTTGGCACATTGTATAGAGGGAAAGAAAACCCTCATTATGTCCATGACTGACGATGAAAACAACCACTTCCCAATTGGGTCTATGGTTGTTAAAGGTGAATACCTTACACATGACAACAATGCAAGAAATAAGGGTGGATATGTTTATAGGGATTACAAACCAGGTGCAAGTGTGTATCACTTTACCAACTTAATCATTGGTACAAACTTACAGGTACAAACAATGCCTAGCTGAAATTCATCAAAGGTACACTACTTCTTACCAGATACAGAGCATGAGAGACTAATGGAGACCATCATTATAAGAGATGATCTAGAGGGTTTGGTTGTATGATAATAGGTGGGACCTAGCATGATGAGGTAGGTTACATAATTTTAATTTTCCCATGTATGTTGCTTATGAATATGTCAATTTTGTGTTCTTGATATGCGAAATTTTCCATAATGTTGTTTATAAATATGCCAAAAGTTCTCTTGTATGTCAAGTTAATGAACATGCCAAATTTTACATATGATCAATAAACCCTATATATCAATAATATGACCATTTTAAGATCTCATTCACATGATATACATAACATTAGAATACATACATGTACCTCTTTAGGTCATACATATCAAAGTTCTTTGTAGGCTCTCTTACAGGACTAAAACCCTAAT
Source organism: Pseudotsuga menziesii (assembly GCA_001517045.1). Lineage (NCBI taxonomy): Eukaryota > Viridiplantae > Streptophyta > Pinopsida > Pinales > Pinaceae > Pseudotsuga > Pseudotsuga menziesii. The sequence goes on from LPNX010004117.1 coordinate 71,799, forward strand.
TTTTCAAGTAGGTAATATTGTCAATGTTTTCAGCTGATATATAAAACTAGGATTATGGAAACAAGATTCCCCAATGATCACTTTTGGTTTTAAGGCTTGTATAATTTCCTTCTTGACATCTCACCTCTTATACCATGTTAACTTTTTTAGTATAACCATTAGTTCAATGCATAAAGGTAACCATAAAACATTTACATAAAGAATTTAACATGTAGGATCTAGTATCTGGAGGTGACCCACAACTCACCATAGATCAATTCTTGGGCCTCCGATTGACAAATTGTCAATTCCATTGGATTCGTGACATGGTATTTTAGCTAAGGGGTCCCTTTCCTGCTTGTCCATTACTTGATGACCTCTGTATATGGTGGTTTCTGAAACTAGGGTTTCACTCAATAGGGGACAATGCATTTCATGCCAATGAGGGCCAAACTTGGAAACCCATGGATGCTGGGGATGTGGTTGGCATTTCCATATTTCCCATGCCCAAAAATGGTAACAAAAGTTGACGAAATTCAAAATTGCGGCTCTGTGACGTTTTTCGCGCACCGGGCACAAGTGCACCAAGTGTCCCTGAAGGGTATGTGGAGGTGACCTGTAACTCACCATATATCTATGATGGGGCCTCTGATTGATGAACCATCGATTCCGTTGGATTCGTGACGTGGTATTTTAGCTAGGGGGGGTCCTCTCCCACTTGTCCATTTCCCAGTGACCTCCGTATACAATGGTTTATGAAACTAGGGTTTCGATTAGTAGGGGACAATGAATTTCATGCCAACGAGGGCCAAACTTGGAAATCCATAGATGATGGGGATGAAGTTGGTGTTTCCATATTTCCCTGATGTTTTTTGCACACCGCGCACAAGTCCACCAAGTGTTTGTGAATGGTATCCATAGGTGACCTGCAACTCACCATAGATCAATGCTCGGGCCTCCGATCAATGAACCTTTGATTCTGTTGAATTCATGACCTGGGATTTTAGCTAGTGCGGTTCCTCTCTCGCCTGTCCATTTCCCGGTAACATCTGTATATCATGGTTCCTGAAACTAGGGTTTCACTCAATAGAGGACAATGCAATTCATGCCAATGAGATCCAAACTTGGAAAGCCACGGATGGTGGGGATGTAGTTGGAATTTCCACATTTCCCATGCCCAAACATATTAGTAGGAGTTAACAGAATTCAAAATTCTAGCTACATAACATTTTTTGCACTAGGCACAAGTCAACCAAGTGTCCCTGAACGGTATCTCGAGGTGACCTACAACTCACCATATATCGATGCTCAGGATTTCAATAGATGAACCATCAATTTTGTTGGATTTGTGATGTGGGATTTTAGCTAGGGGGGGTCCTATCCTACCTTTCCATATCCTGGTGACCTTCGTATACAGTGGTTTCTGAAACTAGGGTTTCTCTTAGTAGTGTACAATGCATTTCACCCCAATTAGGGCCAAACTTGTAAAGCCACAAATGGTGGGGATGAAGTTGGTGTTTCCATATTTCCCATGCCCAAACACGTTAGCAGGAGTTGATGGAATTCAAAATTGTGGCTCACTGACGTTTTTTGTGCACCGGGCACAAGTCCACCAAGTGTCCCATAATGACATCTGGGGGTGACCTGTAACTTGCCATAGATCGATGCTCAGGCCTCTGATCGATGCACCGTCAATTTCGTTGGATTCATGACATGGTATTTTAGCTAGGGGGGGCATCTCCATCTTATCCATTGTCGAGTGGCCTCCAGATACGGTGGTTTCTGAAACTAGGGTTTCACTCAATAGGGGACAATGCATTCCACTCAAACAAGCTCCAAACTTGGAAAGCCATAGACGGTGGGTATGCGGTTGGTGTTTCCATATTCCCCTTGTCCAAACATGCTAGAAAGAGTTGAAAAAATTCAAAATTGCGGCTCCTTGACATTTTTTGTGCATCAGGAACAAGTCCACCAAGTTTATGTGAATGATATCTTGACGTGACATGCAACTCACCATAGATTTATTCTTGGGCCTTCGATCAAAAAACCATCGATTCTGTTGGATTTGTGATGTGGGATTTTAGCTAGGACATTCGTCTCCCTCTTTTCCATTTCTCGGTGACCTCCATATATAGTGGTTTCTGAAACTAGGATTTCTCTTAGTAGGGTACAATGCATTTCACGCCAATGACGGACAAAATTGGAAATCCACAGATGGTGGGGATGTGGTTGGCATTGCCATATTTTGCATGCCCAAACATGCTAGCAGTGTTAGAATAATCAACCCATAGTTACCTACCTTAGACATTAATTAAATCATTTTTGTCTTATTACCTAGTTTCCTAGATTCCACTCTATGCTAGTTTCCTTCTACATGTTCTAGAAGTTAACACATGCCAAAAATGAGTCATGGAGAACTTGAGAAACATCCTGGAAACCCATTTTAGCATGTCTACTTTATTCCAAATCCTATAAAGTGCATATCTTCTTTTTCTGAAAAGCTTCCTGTTTTATTGAGATTTAAGGCAAAAGGAAAAGCTAGACTAGGTGTAGTTGACTTGTTTTTTGCCTCCTTTTCTCCTAATAAAATCATGTATGAGTTTTTTTACATCCCTCATTATCTTTCCTACTTGAATTAGCCAATTCGTCAACATCTTGGTTGACTTGGAAACTGCTTTATGCACCTATGGGGGATTTGACTAGATTTAGTAAGCCTACGTTTTTATATTTTTGAATGGCATCCTTATGCATTCAAATATCTCATGTAATTATTAATTTCAATAGCCAATTACTTCATAAGGTTGGATATTGTGCACTTACTCAATACATATTAGTGTTATGCACCAATTTCAGTCTCCTTTGGTGTTAATTTTGCATGTTTGATAAGCAATTTTGAGAGTGTAATTGTTCTATCATTTGGGTTCAATTTCCACATGGTATCAGAGCCTTTGTAGATTTATTTCTCTCATCCCATATTGCTATTGCAGGTTCGATATCTTGTCTGGGAGCATATTCTACTGACTGAAGGGCATAGTTTCTAAGCTATGGACCAATCTTAGAAGATCAACTTGACTCCATTGAATTTATTTGAGTGGAAAGCTAAGATGGAGATATTGTAGAGAGATAAATGTCTCTACAGGATGGCTATGGGAACTAAGGTAGAGCCTAATGCAGCTGCAGAGAAAATCAAATGGCACAATAGGAGGGATGAGGCCTATGGTCTTTTGTGTCTGAGCATTTCAAGAGACCTCTTCCATATTGATGGATTGACATCACCTACTGAAGTGTGGGAGAATCCTATAGATATTTTTGGTAAGACAGATGAGATGAGAAGACATCAAATTGAGAATGAGATGGTCTCCTTGAGTCCCATTAGCTTTGAATCCTTGCAACTCTATTTTTACAAGTTTAAAGCCATTGTTTTGCAGCTAAAACAGTGTGGGATCAAAAAGAAGTAAGAGAAAATAGTTTTGGCCATACTCTCTAATCTTGGGCCTAACTATTTAGTGTTTGTTTTGACCTTCCATGCCACCAAGTTGACAACTCAAGCCTAGAAGATGCCTAATCTTGCAGATTTCATGGAACCCCTCACACAAGAACAAGATAAGTTGGTGATTATGGGCACCATCAAACCTTCCAAAGACCAAGATTTAGTTGCTGGAGATTCAAGGGTGGATTCAAAAATCAAGAAAAATCTAAAAATCCACCTGAGCAAAAGAGAGACAAGAACAAGTCTCAAGAGGAGCCCCAAGGTTCCAAGAATAACTCCTAGAAGAAGCAGAACAAAGGAGAAATGAGCAACTACGCATACTGTAGTAAGGGCTATCATCCTAAGAGCTCTTGTATGAAGAAGCAAATTAACATTTTGACCCAACTCCTGGAGAATAATAACATCTCCCTTCCTGAATGCTCAAAGAAGATGGAAGGAGGATCAAATTTAGAGGAAAGAGAGAGAGTGCATGCCTTGGTTGCTTGCACATCAAGCTCACCTAGCTTCATCATATACTTTAGAGCTTATAGACATATGGTTTCGACAAAAGAGGCATTCTCCTCTCTTGAAATGTTGAAAGGTCCACCAATAGTTTTGGGAGATGACTCTCTCATGGACAGTTTGGGGAAGGGAAGGATTTATCTTGACCATGGTAAGTTCAATAATGTGTTGTATGTTCCAGGTCTTGCCTCTAATATCTTGTCTGTGTATCAGATGACTCACACTGGGTCTCCAAATAAGTTCGTATTCTCCCTTGATGATGTTGAAATCACTGATATTTCAAATGGTAAATTCATAGCAAAAGGTGTTGTTGATCACACTTTGAAGGTATACATGTTTTCCCATTTTCTACCCTACTAAAACCTCTCTACTCTTCTGATTCATGCTAATGAGGCAAGCAAGCTTTGGCATGAAACATTTGGCCATATTAACTACAAGTATCTTTCTGATTTGAGTGAAAAAGATATGGTCATAGGGTTACCAAAGATCAAGTTTTCTAAGGGAGTCTGTTAGGGTTGTATCCTAGGAAAACACCCAAAGCACAAATATGAGAGAGCTAGTTATGAGAGAACTTTGCACCTCTTGAGTTGACCCAAAGTGACATTTTTGCTCCATTTCATCATATGTCCATGATTCAAGCCAAATATGCACTGACCTTTATAGATTAATTTTCCAAGTATTGGTGGGTTCACTTCCTAAAGCATAAGTATGAAATTTTTGACCTTTTCAAAGTATTTAAAGCCTTGGTTGAAAAGCAGTTTGGGAGGAAACCCAATATCCTCAAATATGACAATGGTGGTGAGTATGTTAAGTCTGAGTTCATTTAGTATTGTAAAGATGCAGATATTCAGATGCAGCACTCGATCCCTTACACACCACAGCAAAATGGTGTTGCTGAGAGAAAGAACAAGTCACTGAAGGAGATGGCAACCTGCATGATGGAGGCTAAGACTTTGCCACCAATGTTTTGGTCCACGGCTATAAAATATGCATCCTACATCTAGAATAGGGTTCCTTATAAGCAGCTTGATGGTATAAATGCTTTCAAAGCTTAGAGTGGGCACAAGCCATATGTGACCCATTTCAGGATTTTTTGCTCAAAGGCTTGGGCTAGAATTCCAACTGAAAAGAGAAAGGATTTGCAGCCCCAAAGCCAAGAGTTCCTATTTGTTGGGTATTCTGAAGATTCAAAAGGGTACAAGCTTATCAACTTGAGCACTAACAAAGATTTCATTGAAAGAATTGTTCAGTTCCAAGAAGAGCCTTTAGTAGCAGTTGAAGTTGAAGAGTCTTCTTCACCACCAGATCCATTGATTGTAAGTGGAGAGACTAATGAGTTTTCGGATTCTGATATGTATGATAATGATGATTATATTGCATATCATTACAGTCCTATAAGACCAAAATGGGCATCAAATACCATTCATGCAGCTGGGGAACTAGCGAGAAATCCTAGTGACACTAGGAGGACTAGATCTCAGTTTGAGAGTGCCGTTTGTGTGAAAGATCCTCTATTTGCTGAGAAGTGCTATCTGATGGTTGAATCAGATACACAAACATATGAATATGCAGCACATGATGTAAAACATCCATCAAAGAAGAATTCAACTCGCTCCAGAATAACAACACTTGGGAACTGGTTGATCTTCCCCCAAGGAGGAAGCTAGTTCAATGTAAGTGGGTTTTCAAGAGTAAGTTTGCTGCTAATGGTTCATCTTTGAAATATAAGGAAATATTGGTAGCCAAGGGCTACTCACAAGTACATGGTATTTACTACAATGAAACCTTTGCACTAGTGGTAAAGATGGACTCCATAAGGCTAGCTTTAGCCATTGCAGCTTCGAAGTAGTGGGGGGTATATCACATGGATGTGAAGTGTGCTTTCATAAATGGAGATATCAATGAAGAGATTTACATGAAGCAACCCAAAGGGTTTGTTTCTAATCCATATTTAGTTTTCAGGTTAAACAAATCATTGTATGGGCTCAAGCAAGCCCCCAAGTCTTGGTATGCCAAGATTGATGGATTTATGTTGTCATTGAGTTTTTTTCAATGAAAGTCTGATCCTAATGTCTATTTGAAGATTATTCATGGTTCTTTGATGATTATTGTCTTATATGTGGATGACCTTCTAATTATAGGAAGTTCAAAGAAAGAAATTTCCAACTTGAAGGATGCAATGAACTATGCATTTTCTATGACAGATTTGGGATTGTTGATCCAATTCTTGGGTCTTGAAATTGCTCAATCCCAACATGGAATCAAAGTACGTCAATATAAGTATGCATTAGATTTTCTGAACAAGTTCAACATGAAATATTGCAAGCCAAGCAATACTTTTTTCCTTTCAGGAGTTAAGGTTGAAGAAGCAGGTTCTTCTCCTATGGTAAATAATACACTGTATAGGAAATTGATTGGGTGTTTGATTTATATTACACACACTCGAACTGATCTATATTATGCAGTTGGTGTGGTTTCAAGATACATGGATCAGCCTCATGAGATCCACTAGAGAGCAGCCAAAAGGAACCTAAACTTTGTTCAAGGAACAAGAACACATGGGATCTTCTACAAAGCAAAATATGATGTTGATTTAATTGGGTTTACTGACAGTGATTGGGTAGGTGAAAAGATAGATCAAAAGTCAACATCAGGATATGTCTTCATGCTTGCAGAAGGACCAATCAGTTGGTCAAGCAAGAAGCAGAGTTCCATAGAACTCTCATCTACAGAAGTAGAGTATAGAGGAGTTGTAAATGCAACAACTCAATGTTTGTGGTTGCAGGGAATACTTGGAGAATGTGGCTTCAAATCAGATCTTTCAAATATTAACTACTATGATAATTAGAGAACCATTTGAATCTACAATGATCCAATTCAGAGATAGCGAACCAAGCACATTGAGATCCATATGCACTACATGAGACAGCAAGTTGTGCATGATGGTACCATTCATCTACTCTTTTGTGCATCTTCAAAACAAGTAGCAGACATCTTCACCAAAGTTTTTTGTGAGAAGACATTCAGCAATATGGTGTGGCTGTGGTGTGTCTTCCCATATTTACCATGCCCAAAAATGCTAGAAATATTTGATGGAATTCAAAATTGCAGCTCCCTAACATTTTTTTCACACCGAGCATAAGTCCACCAAGTGTCTATCAACGGTATCTGGAGGTGACCTCCAACTCGCCATAGATCGATGCTCAGGCCACTGATCGATGGACCGTCAATTTTTTTTTTATTCATGACATGAGATTTCACCTACGAGGGGGCCTCTCCCTCCTGTCCATTTCTTGTTTATCTCTGTATACAGTGGTTTCCGAAACTAGGGTTTCACTCAGAAGGGGACAATGCATTTGACGCCAACGAGGGATAAAATTGTAAAACCATGCGCGGTGGGGTTGTGGTTGGTGTTTCCATATTTCCCATGCCCAAACACACTATCCATATTTGACGAAATTTGAAATTATGGCTCCATGATGTTTTTTGCGCACCGGGCACAAGTCCACCAAGTGTCCATGAACGATATCTGGAGGTGACCTACAACTCACCATAAATTGATGCTTGGGCCTCCGATCGATGAACTATCGATATCATTGGATTCATGAAGTGGTATTTTAGCTGCGGGAGCTCTCTTCCTCATGTCAATTTCCTAGTGACCTCCATATACAGTGGTTTCTAGAACTAGGGTTTCGCTCAGTAGGGGACAATGCATTTCACGCCAGCGAGGGATAAAATTGGAAAACCATGCATGGTGGGGTTGTAGTTGGCGTTACCATATTTCCCATGCATAAACATGCTAACAATATTTTATGGAATTGAAAATTGTAGCTCTGTGACATTTTTTCCACATCTGGCACAAGTCCACCAAGTGTCTGTGAACGGTATCTAGAGGTGACCTGCAACTCACCATAGATTGATGCTCAAGCTTTTGATCGATGGACCGTCAATCGTGTTGGATTTGTGATGTGAGATTTTAGATATGGGTCCTCTCTCCCTCCTATCCATTTCTCGGTGACCTCCATATACGGTGGTTTCTGAAACTAGGGTTTCGCTCAATAGGGGAGAATGCATTTCATGCCAACGAGGGCCAAAATTAGACAATTCATTTCATGCCAACAAGGGCCAAACTTGGAAAACCTTAGCCATAACTAGGGTTTACTATTTAACATGCATGTCCCATAACCATAACCCTACTAGGGAAACCCTAATCCTAACCCTAATCTTATCTTACTGTCATAACTCAATTCAGAATCAATCTAATGTCCAACTCAACTTTTTCAACTTCAGTGGACTTATGATTCAAATCATGTTGATTCACGAAGTTGTTTCTCATTCTTTGGATTCTATTGTAGTTCCTTTAATGTTGAGTGATTATTCATTGGGTGCATGAGGTTTGTTTAATAGCATTGTTGGTCGTTGATGAAATGTGAAGCATGTATTGCACTTAGTTTTATTAAATTACACTTGAGCATTGACGTAACTTGTAACTTAATCATCCAAAATCACAATTTTTAATTAGATATATCCAATTGGTGTGCATGTAGTGAGTTCATTGAAACCTTGAAATACATTGTATTGCACTTAGTTTTATTAAATTACATGATAAATAACTTTGACTTTACTTGTAATGATCATCCAAAATCACAATTTCTAATTAGATATCCAATTAGTGTGCATGTAGTGAGATCATTGAAACATTTAAATATAACAGTTTGTTCTTTTTGAAATAATGCATTCATAAGTAATAGATAATCCACAAAAATCAACACAATAGATTGACACAAGAGCATGTGGAAACCAAAGAACAAATTCAAAGTGAAATGTATCATTCATTTATAAGTGAAATGTCAATGTACATGTCTCCAAAAGTACATATATCCAAAAGTAAATATATATCCAAAAGTATCCAAAAGTACATGTATCCAAAACTATCCAAGCCACATTTACATGTATCAAAGTGTACATATATCTTATAATACACATCAAAACATAAGCTTCCTCTTGTTATTTCCTGATGTTGATCCTCTAGGCACAACTCTAGGACCAGTGTGCATCTTTGGATCCTAGAAATTAAATATCAATTGTTAAATTCAACTAACTATGTAATAATACATTAGCCCAATAAAAGACCATATCTAAATTAACTCAAAAATTATCAACATGTTCATGGACATTGCATGAAACAATTGGTCATTAATGGACATCTCACCTCAACAAGAGACTGTGACAAAGGGGATTTTATTCCTTGTGCAGTAGATGGAGTTATTGGTTGAACATCAAGGATGGTCGCATCCATGGTTGAACCAGAGGTCGTTGGAACTGCTATTGCTGTTGGTGGCTACAATCACCAAATGTTGAAATAGTTAAACATGTATATGAATAAACAATAGACAAAAATAACAGACTATGTCTAGATCATGTTCAAATAGTTGTACCTCTATGTGGCTTGTTGTTATTGCAAATGGCACATTGACTGTTGCATCCATAAATCCTCCTGTTGGTGGGTACAATCACCAAATGTTGAAATAGTTAGGCATTCATGCATAAAAATATGCCAAGAATAATAAACTATGTAACAATCATTTTGAAATAGTTGTACCTCTGTGTGACTTGTTGCCATTGCAGATGCAGAACTAATTGCTGAATCAACCATCCTTGTGAGGTTTTCAATAGTAAACTCTAGCTCCCAATGTAGTAAACATGCAAATCAAACATTAACTAAAAATTTTATGCACTATATTTCAAGTTAACAAAGAAATATCATCGAAGGATATACATTACCATGGTAACATTAGCTCCATGGTCGTGGAAAAATGGAGTCTTTCTATGAGTAGACTACCTCATATACACTTGACCCTTGTTCATGTATGGCCTATGAGGAGATACAATTCCAGGAAATGGTCCAAGTGTTTCGGTCGGTTCCTATAGTCAACAAGTTTTCATGTAGCTAGACATGAATGATTCAAAGAACATACATGTATTTAAAAATGGCATTTGTAATTGTTTACCTAGAACCCAGATGTTTCCTCGGTTGATATGACCATGGATGCTACATCTATCACTACTTTCCTCGGTGAAGGATCTAGTATCTACAAGTTTAATAATTGTAAATATTAGACCGTATATAGAATAAGTGAACTAACATGTATAGTATGTGTAAATTAACAAATTAACTAGTATTAAAAAACTGAAATTTGAAAATGTTTACCTCGGTGTGAGATACGACAACAGGTGCTATATGAATCTCTCCACAAACCAAAGGATCAGTGGATGGAATGTAATTCCCCTCTTTAGAGTGTGGAACATTAAAATATGGGGCATCGTTGATGGCATAAAGCATCAACTGCGTGTTCACAAAATTAATATATTAGCTCAAACTATAAATATGTGTACAAAGAGGAAAACAAATGAAGAATTTATTACAATTAACCATCTACATACATCACTCAAAAACCCACTGAAGAAAACATATGAGGAAATACCATAGTAGGGACAACCAAACGATGTGCACTTTTGAGGCTCAAAAGTAGGCTAGGGATGTGCTAATGGCGCTGCAATAGTAGATTGTCCTGCGCTAGTAGGGGTACTGCACTAATGGGTGGTACTGCACTAGAAGATGGTTTTGCACCATGATGACCTGGTGTATGCACCACACTAGGGACATATGTCCCTTCTTCACCCATATGATGGACCATAGTGCTATGATGAACAAATTCACGCGCCAAACTCAAATATGCATCACGTGTCTGTGGAATAACACGATTTACAGGTGGGACATTAGGCCCAGGAATCTTCTTGCGAGGTGCAAGGATAGAGTGATCAAGGACAGAGTGCATTGGGTAAGTTTTGGGGCATCCTACCACCAATCCCCTGAAACTGCAGGATATAAAAATAGTTTACGTGTTTACCCAACACGAACTCTGCATACATCTTTCGAACGAAATATAGGGGGATTTCCCTTTTCTTATGTGGTGGCATATCAAAATCCATGTACCTTCTTTCCATCTATTTATTAACAAATGCTGAAATGTGCACCACTCAATAGAGATATGAGACCTATTTGCATTTGGGATTTCCCCCATGTGAGGGTCTTTGGTTATTTTCAAAATTTTGATTGCATTGTAGTCTAGCCCATCAACATGCTTTTGTCCTTTTCTTTCTCTATATTATGTAATATCATATAGTATGTTGCTTGACAATGAAATAGTCTCAGCAATTACATCCAAAGTGGATGCAAGTGAACGACGAATCCTATCACCACCACTAAAATTCATACTAAGTCCTCTCAAGTTGGCAAGCTCAATCAGTATTTCGACATTTGTGTCCAAAGCCGCAACTTTAATAAGAAAATCAATAAGAAAATCATTAGAAACATATAGATGGTATATAATGACGTCTCTTCAAAATTGAAAATGTAAATTAAATCAAACTCAAGTAAGCAATTTAATGGCATTCACTTACATACATTTAAAACTTAAAATTAAACATTTAACAATTAAATAGTAAGTTTCGTTCAACTTCTTTCTAGAAGTTAAGTCACTTCTTAACCCTCATTGGTGAATTTTCCATGCACACTTGGCTTTAAACTTCTTTGAATTTGGGAGTGCTATTTTGACATGTTTTGGCCTTTACGTCCCTTGGATATGTAAAAGAAAGGGGCGAGGGACTTTTAGGACATGTGAGGCAAGAAAAGGGGTGATACAGGGCTACCACCAATCCTCTAAATATAATTTACTCGATCATGGTTGGGAACACTCTCATGACACACACTAGGTAGTTCATGGGTGTTCACCATTTCCATTGTTGTATAAACATGGAAACCAACCAAAAGTGACATGGAAAAATGGTGAATTTGTGGACTAGAATGCAATTGGTTGTAGATGGGCTTAGAGACTCGACATGTAGAAATATATTACCCATTGATTTTGCTATTTTAAGAAACGGTTGATAAACCTAGTGATGCAAGGACATAGACTGTTTGACTAAAGTCATTTATGACTTTGCTAGGTCAAGGGATCTTAGGGGGACCTAGGGTCTCACATGTTTCTAATTTTCTTTATTATGTTTATAGGATAAAAGAAGCATAATTCAAGTTCTATTTAGTTTAGGTCGTGACCTTTAATTAGTTATCATTTTGGTAGCTCAATAGAGTTAGGGTAAGAACTGCATGATGATTATGAGCTCTTCGATGGTGTGATGAATACCGGGGTTGTATGGTGGTGTCAAGATGTGTTGACTTGTAATTCAATATCACAGTGAGAAGGTTCATATATTTCAACTTTTTTTGTCATTACAATAAGGAAAGGGGCACGGAGGGTAAGTCATATGTGCAGAACAAGAGCAAAGTGCCAAGGAAGCTATAATTAAAACACAAATGAGGTGGGTGCTATAACCAAGAAGTGCAAATATTTTAGTGGAAAAATGGTGGTGGCTTATAAAACTTGAGGAAGGAATAAAACTAGTCATAGTTATTAGTTTTAACTCTCTGTTTATATATATATTGTTGATTTATATATAATACACCATTTTATGTTTAAAAGGGCAGGCCCGAGAGGCACTTTGTTAATGTGTTTTGGCATTTAGTTAAGGGTTCTTAAGTAAGAGGAAATGTATAACTACATACACTTGTGACGAAATTTTGATTATGTTCATGGACAAATGATTGTGATGAAGTTTTGAGAAACCAAGTTACTAATTGTTTATGCATTTTTTCCATTCATGCTTGTGCATGCATTTCATCTTATTATGGCCATTTTCGAGGAAAATTATTCAAATAGTGTCATGGGGAAATGGCCTTTCACGGTTGGAAATTTGGGTTTCATGTTGATGGATACATTGTATAAAGGGAGGAGTTCTATATTTTTCAATTTTTGGTTGCATTAGGAATTCTTAAGTTCTTGAAAAGGAATTCATTGTAATTATTCAGTCATCTTGGTTGAGGGAGATGTGAATTTCATTAGTGACTGGGTTATTTCCAATTTGATAAATAATGAAAAATTTGGTTGTTTTAAACTATTAAAAAACCGCATTTTAGGTTTAGAATTGACAAAAAAAAGTGCTATGGGTGAATGAATTACCTGATTAGATGACAATTGATCGGTGGATTTTCCTCCCCTCTATTGATGTATTTGTAACTTTAGAATGTATTCATCTACATATCTTATGTATTGTAACCCATGTTTATTCTGGGATGTATCTATAATGTAATTGAGTCATGTTGTCATGCCCCTATGTTTCGATCAGAAGGATCAATAATGTAAACAAGTCATGTCAATTCATTGTGGGAAACCCTCCAATTGTCTAAGGGTTAAAGTCCCCACAATTCTAGGGTGCTAGGGTTACTAGACTCTCCTAGTTGAGGTCGGCCCTGGTAGGGTTTTAGTCATGTCGGGATTAGTATAAATAGAGAACTAGAGTCTCTATTTATAACACAACTCATACACACTCAAGTATAGCACATAGTTGATGAAGGAGAAGAGATTGGGGCTAGAAAAGAAGAAGATTACTGCTGTCGGGAGATCACTTATTGTTTTGGGATTTTACTATTTTGGTGCTAATTCTATCTCTGAGGAAGTTGCGGGGTTTTCTCCATTTATGGTTTCCCCAAGGAAAAATACTGTGTTCATTGTATCTTGTGTTTGATTGTTGTACTTCTTATTCTCTCAATTAAAGATCCTAATAAGTCTAGCTTAATGTTGAAAAACTAACATGGTATCAAAGCTAACCTGAGAAGAAGACACTGTGCAGCTGCGAGAACTAGGGATTCCTAGTTTGTGGATATTCCTCCACATATTTTCAGCAAAATTAAGGTGGAATAACTCTCCTCCTTAGGGCACATCTTTATTTCGAAGCAGAATCCAATTCTGAGGTTTTTCAGTTGTGGACCCGACACTACTGCTAAAAATTAGGGATTTTCACAAAAGAGGAATTTTTTAGTGAGCCCAGGCCTGGATTTATCTCGTCCCCAAAATTGAAGCTAGGGACAAATTTCAAGGCATTTGGGTGGATAGATATCTAAAAAAGAAAAACCCTAATTTGCTTATGAACTAGCTCTGCAAGATTTCAGCCCAAGTTTCAGATCCAACATCTTGACCTGGTAAGATCTAAAATCTTTTGTATTTCCATTTGAGGTTTTCAATTAAGATGTCTCATCATACCAAGCTTGATGAAAATATTTAGGGAGTTGATAACTTCCGAGCCTGGAAGTATAGGATCTCCCTGGTCCTGGAAGAAAATGAGTTGGAGTCCTACACCCATGAGGAGGTTCCAGTTTAAGAGGGAGATGAGGAAAATTCCTTACATAAGAAGAGAATGGTTATGGAAAAGAGGATCATTGCTGATTATATCAAGGATCACCTTATACCTCAGGTTTCCTCTCTCAAGACACCTAAAGCTATGTTTGATGCCCTAACCAATTTGTTTGAAGGGAAGAACATAAACCGGAAGATGACTCTAAGGAATTAACTGAAGAATGTCAAGATTCAAATTGCAGAGACTATCCAGACCTACTTCACAAGGGATTCTTAGATCAAGGAACAATTAGAAGCTGTAGATGAAGAAGAGGAGAATGCAGAGATTGTGATGACAACACTGAATGGCCTTCCTAGGTCATGGGGTTCTTTCATCCAAGGAATCTATGCTAGAAAGAAGTTAGTCAAATTCAGCAGACTATGGGAAGAATGTTCTCAAGAAGAAGCATGGATAGCAGCTCTATAAGAGAATATGGGAAGTGAATATCAAGCTCTCACAATTCACTCGAAGAAAGGCAGAAGAAAACCTCATCTCTTCAAAGGTAAGAATCCTCATCATAGAGATAACAATAGAAAGGACCCATCTAGATTAAGATGTTATACATGTGATGAAATAGAACACTAAAAAAAACTGTCCTAAGAACAAGGTCCACTCTCATAAGATCAAGGGGAACAAAAGAAGACATCATGCTCATGCTGCAGAGGATGATGAACCATCCAAGAAAAGAACCAGATATGAAAGTGAAGATTCTTCAAGTGAGGATGAATATGTTTTGATTTTCACTCTCATAGGTAACATTACTCATGGTAGTGATGATTGGCTTATAGATAGTGGGGATTCCAAACATATGAATCGATTCAAGGAATCCTTTGTAAGACTGTCAAAACATGAATCACCTCACAAGGTGAAACTAGGATTTCACTAACAATATCCAATAAAATGTCGTGGGGAATCTTCCTATAAACTAGACTCTGGAAAGTCTCTAATAATGAAAGAAGTATTGTTTGTGCCAGGACTCAAGAAGAACCTTCTCTCCATATCAGCATTGGATGCAAAAGGAATGAGGGTTGCATTCATAGATGGTCAAGTCATCATGTGGCCAAGAGGTAAGACTATAGATGATGTAGTGGTGATTGGAGAACAAAAAGGAGGTTTGTACAAATTGAAGGGCCATCCAAAACAAGCCTTGATCCATGACATAGTAGAGCCAAATGAGCTTTGGCATAGAAGGCTTGCAGATGTGCATTACAAAGCACTACCTATTGCAAGAAAAGCTATTGAAGGTCTTCCAGAATTCCAAACAAAACAAGATGGGATCTGCAAAGGATGTGAGAAAGGAAAGAATACAAAGAAGACATTTCCTAGTAGCAAAAGCAAATCCAAAGGAATCCTAGAAATCATCCACTCCGATGTATGCGGTCCTATGTCATCAAACTCACTAAGCGGGTATGCATACTATGTTTCTTTTATTGATGATTTTTGTAGGAAGACATGGGTTTACTTCATGAAGAAAAAATACAAAGTATTCAGCAAGTTCAAGGAATTCAAAGCCTTGATCGAGAACCACACTAAAAAGAAGATCAAGAATTTTCGATCAGATAATGGCAACGAATTCACTTCGAATGAATTCAAAGAGCTATGCAAAGAATCAAGGATTAAGAGGGAGTTGTCCATTCCTTATAATCCACAACAGAATGGGATTTTAGAATGGAAGAACAGAACTATCATGGAAGCTGCAAGAGCCATGCTTTGTGATCAAGATCTTCCTATGCATCTTTGGGCGGAAGCTGCCAAAACAGCTGTGTATGTACAGAATCGTACTCCACATAGAGTACTCGAGAACAAGTCTCCTAAAGAAGTCTTCTCCAGCAAGAAACCAAAAGTCAGCCATCTCAAAATATTTGGCTGTCCTGTGTACATACACATTCCAAAAGAGAAGAGAACAAAATATGATCCTTCAAGAAAAAATGGTATATTTGTGGGATACTATGAAAGCTTGAAGGCTTATAGAATATATTTTTCATGGTACAAAAAGATTGACATAAGTAGGGATGTGACATTTGATGAAGACACAGCTTACAACAAATCCAGGAAGAGACTTGCTAAAGAACCTGAAGAACCTAAAGCATAAGCACCTAGAATTCATGATACAACCATGAGCGAAGAAGCTCAAGAAGAAGATCGAGAATTTGAGGAACCACAAAGACCTGTAGATCCACCTCTGGAGAAGAATCCTCGTAAGAGGAAACCTACTTGGGTATGAGAACTTATCCAAGGTGTAGAAAGATATGGGGCTCCAAAAGAGAACCAGATCTTGCTCTGGGTATGTAGCTTTACTATGTGATTTCATTGATAAACAACCTTCCAGTTACGAAGAAGTGATAGAACGGAAAGAATGGAAGGATGCTATGATCAAAGAATACCAACCGGTCATGAAGAATGATGTTTGGGATGTTTCCCCAAGACCAGAAGGGAATTCAGCTGTAACTTCCAAATGGATCTACAAGATCAAGCATGCTGCAGATGGTAGCATTGAAAAATATAAAGAAAGATTTGTGGCACAGGGTTTCTATCAGAAAGAAGGAATAGATTATGAAGAAACCATTACACCTGTAGCCAGATACACTTCCATCAGATCGATACTTGCTCTAGCTGTAGTGATGAAATGGAAGATACACCAAATGGATGTCAAGACTGCTTTCTTGAATGGTGTAGTAGAAGAGGAAGTGTATGTAGAACAACCACTCATTTTTGAGACACATGACAGAGAGTCTCATGTATGTAGATTGAAGAAAGACTTGTATGGTTTGAAACAGGCACCTAGGACCTAGAACGACAAAATTGACAGCTTTCTATCTAGTTTGGGCTTTACCAAGAGTAAAGCAGATTCCAACCTTTACTACAAGGTTGAAAATGACAACCAAGTGATGCTTCTACTATATGTAGATGATCTATTTGTAACAGGTATGGATGGGTTGATTGCTGACATGAAGAGAAAGCTTGTTGTTGAGTTCCAAATGAAGGACTTGGGGATGATGCATTACTTTCTAGGTATGGACGTGTGGCAGAGTACAAATGGAATCTTCCTTGGAAAAGGGAAGTATGCACTAGAAATCTTGAAGAGGTTTGGGATGATGGACTGCAAGGCTATGGCCACACCTATGGCATCAAACCTGAAGCTATTGAGCAATGCTTCATCAGAATGGGTTGATGCTACGATGTATTGTCAGATGATTGGGTCATTGATGTACCTAACAAACATGAGACCAAAAATTTGCTTTGCTGTGAACACCTTGAGCCAGTTCTTGACAGATCCAAGAAATGTTCACTTGGTTGCTGCAAAGCATATTTTGAGGTACCTAAGGGGTACAGTTGATTATGGGCTCAAGTACGATGGGAATCAGAAGATTAACCTAGAGGGTTATGTTGATTCAGATTCGGTAGGAAGTGCCATCTATAGGAAAAGCACTTCAGGCTGTTGCTTCAGTATGGAATGAGATGTGATCTCTTGGTTTAGCAGGAAGCAATCCTATGTGGCATTGAGTACAGCTGAAGCAGAGTATGTCACAGCTTGTTCAACTAGTTGTGAGGAAGTATGGCTATGGAAGCTACTATCTGATTTATTTGATCTCCAGTTGGATGCTACTTATATACATTGTGACAACCAGAGTTGCGTAAAGTTGTCAGAGAATCTAGTGTTCCATGACAAGTTGAAGCATATCGAGATCAAGTACCACTATATCAGGGATATGGTGTAGAGGGGAGCAATGAAGCTCCAATATGTTGCAACGGAGGAACAGATAGCTGATGTCTTGACAAAGCCGTTGGCTAGGGTGAAGTTCGATTACTTCAGGGAGAAGCTTGGTGTTATCCAGATCGATATTTCCTCCAAGGGAAAGTGATGAGTCCCAAAGCCTTTCTTTCATGGTGAGAGGATTGGTTCCTTCCATGGTCAAATGCAAGGTCTGAGCCATTTTGTCATGGTGAGAGGATTGGTTCCTTCCATGGTTAGATGTAAGGGCTGAGCCATTCTGTCATGGTGAGAGGATTGGTTCCTTCCATGTCAGATATGAGTGCTGAGATCCATAGCCATTCTGACGAGTAGGTCATATATAAGGGCTGAGCCATTCTGTCATGGTGAGAGGATTGCTTCCTTCCATGTCAGATGTGAGTGTTGGCCATTCTGTCGAGTAGGATAGATGTAAGGGCAATTTCCATTTTTTGAATGGAGCTACCTGATGAGGTACCAGGAAAACTTAGTCTAGGATTGAGAAGCCATTATAATGTGATAGAGAGATGTGTTCCCACTTGATCAGATGTAAGGGCTAAACCATTCTGTCATTTCTAAAGGATTAAGTTCCTTCCATGTCATATGTGAGTGTTGGCCATTCCGATGAGCAGGTCAGATGTGAGGGAAACTACCATTCTCTAGGAGAATGGAGGTGCCTGGTTAGTTACCAGGTAGCTCAGTCAAAGAGGACTGGGGGCCATTCTGATTTGACTGTAGGATTAGTTCCTACAAGATCAGATGTGAGTGCATATCCCTTCCATCATTGTGAGTAGGATATGTTCCCTCCTAGATGGATGTAAGTGTAGATACTTTTCATCATTGTGAGCAGGATGTGTCCCCGCCTGGATGGATGTAAGTGCACAGCCTTTTCATCATTGTGAGAAGGATATGTTCCCCCCTGGATGAATGTAAGTGTACAAATATTTCATCATTGTGAGCAGGATGTGTTCCATCCTGGATGAGAGTCTTTGATCATTGTGAGCAAGATGTGGTTATGTCATGGGTAGAAGAATAGAGTCCTTCCATCAATGTGAGTAGGATGTGGTTCTGGCCTAGATGAAAGTGAGGAAATCTTCCATCATTGTGAGTAGGATGTGTTTCGACCTGGATGGAAGTGCATAACTCTTCCATCATTGTGAGCAGGATGTGTTCCAGCCTGGATGGATTTGAGTACTCTGCCTTTCTGACAAGTAGGTCAGATATAAGTGCTAAGGAAGACCTACGTGGGGGCCAGGCCTACAACCAACATGAAAAAGGGCTGGCTCTGTAGAACTTCTAGTGACAAGAAGAATCATGAGATAACACCAGTGACGATCCAGATCCAGTGATGATCTAGATCCAGTGATCATGATCTAGCAGTAATGATCCAGATCGAGTGATGATCCAGATCTAGTGATGATGATCCAGCAGTGATGATCCATATCGAGTGATGATCTAGATCCAATGATGATTCCCAATGATGATCCAAATCCAGTGATGATGATCCATATTGAGTGATGATCCAGATCCAGTGATGATGATCCAGATCGAGTGATGATCCAGATCCAGTGATGATGTCCCACGATAATCCATATCGAAAGATGATCCAAATTCAAAGATGAAGACGAATTAAAGATGAAGATGACTTGAAGATGAAGATGACTTGAAGACTCATAAGAATTGAGATGTAGATGACGAGATGATCTAGCTGGTACAAAGAAGAAGAAGAATATTGAAAATTGTGTCAAAAGAATACCTTCCCAGTAAAGAGGGAGTGTTGATGTATTTGTAACTTCGGAATGTATTCATCTATGTATCTTATGTATTGTAACCCGATGTTTATTCTGGGATGTATCTATAATGTAATTGAGTCATGTTGTCATGCCTCGATGTTCTGATCGGGAGGATCAATAATGTAAACAAGTCATGTCAAGTCATTTTGGGTAACCCTTCGATTGTCTAAGGGTTAAAGTCCCCACATTTATGGGGCACTGGGGTTATTAGAATCTCCTAGTAGAGGTCCTCCTTAGTAGGGTTTTAGTCATGTCATGATTAGTATAAATAGAGAACTGGAGTCTCTATTTATCATACAACTCATACACACTCAAGTGTAGTGCATAGTTGAGGAAGGAGAAGACACTGGGGCTAGACAAGAAGAAGATTACTGCTGTCGGGAGATCACTAACTGTTTTGGGCTTTTACTATTTTGGTGTTGATTCTATCTCTGAGGAAGTTGTGGGGTTTTCTCCATTTATGGTTTCCTCGAGGAAAAAAACTGTGTTCGTTGTCTCTTGTGTTTGATTGTTGTACTTGTTATTCTCTCAGTTAAAGATCCTAATAATGCTAGCTTAATGTTGAAAAAATAACACCCTCCAACTAATTGGAACTCCTCCAATAGTCCACAACACCCAATTCACTCCTGTTAAACCCGATATTCATGTTCCTGATGGGTAGAATGCACTGCAGGTTTCGGGACTATGTATATAAATTAATTTTAATTTTACAAATCGCGTATGTGTTTTATAACTAGATTTTGTGTACGCATTTTGTAGTTATATAATGCGTACATGATATGTTTTTCTATCCTACATGTCCCATGACATATCAGGCTCAGGTTGAACCATAGCAAGTGATATGTAGCAGAAACGCGTTGTATTTTTATGTAACGTGATCATGTTTTTGAAAACTAGGATTGCATCTAAAAGGCCCCTCATCTTCTTGCACTGACCTTCCTACCATTTATATAAATATATGTGGTATGTTCTATGTGGTATGCGTATATTGTATTATCTTAAGCATGCACTAAAGAAATAAATTCTTGTTCTTATAAATATACATAACAATGTATAATAATTTGTAATAATTTTCAACTTAAATAGATAATTTTCCAGTCACTAGGAAGTTTCAATTTGTTAACAAATTTTAAGTTACTAACACTTTTAAAGCTAAATGTACAACTATCAAGTTATAAAAAATTACCAACTTAAATACATACTAAATTTTCAAACTTTACTAACAATTCTCAAGCGAAATGTACAATTTCATGTTAAATGCATATTTAATTCTTTTTAATTCAAGTTACAAACAATTTTCTTTTTTTAATCTATTTTCAATTCTTGTACCAACTTTTTCTATGCACTAATGTAGGGACAAGTTATACTTTTTTTTTCATATAAGATCATAATAATGAAGTCTAGAAAATTATTTGTATACTTTCATGTGAGCTCCAGGCCTCAACATTTATTGATTGAAATAATTGTCAATGTCCCAATTTGTTTTTGGTATTAAGTTATTACTTAGAGGGGCGGTGTAAGTAATTGCAGATATATGTACAACTTATGCATATTTTTAGATTTAGAACAATCACACCAATAAAGAGAGGCACACACAAATGTATATCTATATATATGAATATGAATAGTTACATCAATGGGAGACTATAGTCTTCAAACATGAACACCCACTCATTTTTTATGGTCACATGGTCTCAAGTATAGCTTGTGGTCTTCTAGAATCACCCTACAACAAATTTTATGTCTGTAAGCTTCAACTTACCATCTCCACGTATCAACCTGAATATATATTAGTATGGTCCTGTAAACTGTGACTTATCTTGAAGCTCTCATATGTGGAAAATTTGCGCTCTCAAGGTGTGGAAGTTACGACTTCCTTTTGTTCTCCAACACCCACTCGAAAGAGATTGTGATCTCCTAAATTGTATTTTCACCCATAGAAGGTATGTTGATGTGCCCTCATTGGATTTTCCAACACCATCTCGAAGGAGGTGATGACCCCCTTGTTCCTTCACCATTCAACCTCCCTAATATGAAATGTGATTGTATTGCAAGTGAAGAAAGGTTCTTCCTTAAAAAAAACATAGCTGTTGAATTTTCTTGATATGGGTATATGTATATGTGTCATCCACTTTCTTAAACAATTATGATCTACATCTTCCTCTTCAAATTAGACAATTGTTGCAATCATTGGTGATTGTCTTTGTGTTTGTGTAAGATAGTTTCCCAAACATTCCAGATATGTGTTTGTGAGTTTGCGTGTGAATATATTTGTCACACCTTTCTTCATAAATAAGTCTGAATATCTCCATGTTGGACCTTTTTGTAAAATAAGTCATCATCCTTCCATGTGATACATTTCGTCAATATGCGTTTATGTCTTACATGTGAATCAATTCGTTCATCAAAATACAACTTGCAAATATAACATACGTCTTCACTTAGTAAGCACTTTGCAAATCTGAACTATGGGTATCCAATCATCGAGTGATTCTCATCTCACCTTCCCGCTTTCTTGAAAAACAAAATTCATCTACGATCGACAAACCATTGATACCGGAAAACAAAAACCTATGAATCTTGTCAAACAGTTAGATCTTCAACTTTCACAAGCTTACTTTACCTCTACCATATCTTTCTTATTTATAATCTTCCTGACACAAGGGATGTGTCCACTTTGTGAAGTCTATTTACTTTGGATATCTTCGTGATGGATTGTGTCTCCGACAACTTAATGTATTGGATATTTTCCCGTTGGATTGCATCTCTAAGAAGTTAATGTTTATGTGGACATGCTACTTTTTCTCTTCAGCTTAGCACTTTAAGGTGCACGAATGCCAATATACTTGTGAGAGTTTTTCACACACAATCTTCTTAATTTACAAGTCTCATATTTGTGGTTATTTAGACTTGTTCTTTTATGTATATAAATATGTGTGCAAATGGAACCAATGTTATTATAGTCCATTGACCTCTTGGGTTTCCACTTCTGGTCCATCTTATCATCTTTTGACACCTTTGATGTATCTTCTACATCTTTCAACTTGTCTTTTTCATCTTTGATCTTTGACATGAACATTAATGTCTATCTTATTCATCTTTAATTTCGATTGCATGGTGATCCGTTGGATTTGGCATTTCACGGAGGGAAAACCAGTAACCTTGGTCTAAGTATTGAAGTGCATTTGTAATCCCTTCCAGTTGCACCGTGGTATATGCATTCATAAATTTTTTTAGAGCATATGCTATTTCAATTCGTCCACTACCAGTGTTTGAAGAATAAGATTTTTATTTGATATTTACAGGGCTAAGTTTAACTTCTGCAAATACTTATATCTATTTGCGTTCATATTATTTACAATCATCTCTTTTACTCCAAAAATTGTGAGCCCCAAGTACCACTCAATAGACGTTTACACCTTCATTATTGTAATAGAGTAAGAACTGCAGTAAAAGTCATCTCACTAAAACACTTGCAAAGTATGTAAATGTACTTTGAATTGTGGTGTTCAAATAATGTGTTATGCGCACTTGTAACCTCAGACATGATAAGCCCACCAACATCAAAATTTATAATAAGAAGACATGAGTATAATAAACATGTGTTAGTTCTACATATCGCAGGATTGAAATTGCATATTGGTGAAAGTTCGTAAATGGTAGCATGGACACTTTCGGTGTATTAGAGGAGGGCCAAATCCCCACTGCTAGAAGAAAAAATCTGACCTTGTTATTCATCATGATGAATCAAAGGGCATTTTTACATAATTCAGCATTAATGCACCAGCTAATTTAAAAAAGACTTTGATTCAATCCTAAAAATTTCGACTTTTAGTTGCATTTGATTAATTTATTTATATTTCTAGTTTTTAATTTATTAATTAATTTATTCATGTTTCTAGTTTTTAATTTATTAATTTATTTGGGACATATTTATATTTGTGTCTACTTTTTGTTTGAGATTTTTTGTTTTTAGATATCACATTGTTTCTACTTTTAAGAACGTGAATGTGTTTTTTTGTTATGTATTGTAGGTAATTTTGTTATGTTTTTGTTGTCCTTTATTTTTATTTTGTTCTTTCCATAATTTGTCTAATTTTTTTTTCAAAGTTTACAAATTTAAATTTCCCAAATTTTGTAATTCAAATGATAAATTTAATCATAAATATTATGATAACCAAAGTCTAAATTTGCCAAATTTTGTAATTTAAAAGAGAAATTTAATCATAAAATTATGATAACCAAAGTGTAGATATATATACAAACTAGATACAAATAATATTCTAATATAAATGATGTAACTAAATATTAAATATTTTGTTAATTTTGTGTCTATAAGAGGGCATGTGTCTTTAAGAATTTTGATAATTCTAATATGTTCTCTCTCATTGATATGATATGGTGGAATTCATTAGTGAGATAGATAATTTTCAAGCTACTAACAATTTTCAATGTTAATAGAACAATTTTCAAATTAAAAAGTAGAGTTTCCAAGTTATTAACAATTTTTAAGTTAAAATGTTAATATTTAGCTATTTTCAATTATGTAATTTATTAAAAATTTCAAGTTAAATGTAATTTGAATTAGTCTTTTATTATTTGTTAAAAAATATTTGTATGGCCTCTCAATATTTATTGATTGAAATAATTATTAATGTGTCATTTAGAAACCTCCTTTAATTTGAAATGAACATTGTGATAGATATGTATTAGTTGGAAAATTGCATTTGAAAACAAATGAAATTAACATTTTCATATGCTTGTAGTAGTAGTAAAATTCAATGAAAACAAATAAAATCAATAGTATAATAATTATGTAGTAGTTGGAGAATTCAATGATATGATCAAATAAAATGAACATTGTGATCGTTGTATAGTAGTTGGAAAATACAATGGAAAAGAAAAAGAACATTGTGATACATAAGAACAAAAGGGTTGTAGATTTTTTCAAATCTCAAAGTGTTCTTACCATTGATCTAAATAGATTTCGTATGTTCTACGTTGTATGTGTATATCATAAGATCTTAAACATGCACTAAAAAAATCAAGTCTTGTTATTATAAATATACATAACAATGTGTAATAATTTGTAATAATTTTCAAGTTAATTAGATCATTTTCAAGTCCCTAGCAATTTTTGATGTGTTAACAACTTCCAAGTTACTAGCACTTTCAAAATTAAATGCACAACTATCAAGTTATTAGCAATTATCAAGTTAAATACATACTTGATTTTCAAACTTTACTAACAATTCTCAAGCCAAATGTACAATTTCAAGTTAAATGTATATTTAATTATTTCAATTGAAGTTAGAAACAATTGAATTTTTTTAATGTATCTTCAATTCTTGTACTGACTTTGTCTATGCACTAATGTAGGGATAAGTTATACTTTTTTTGCATATAATAACATAATAATGAATTCTAAAAAAATATTTGTATAGTCTCATGTGAGCTCCAAGACTTTGTAACGTCCCCATACCCAATAATGCGGATTATTAAATTTTTTTATTCAAGAGGAAGTGTTCTCCTTTCAAACATAGGGCATGGACATTAACACACTCTTCAACATTCATTCCCAGGATTAAGAACCCCTATCCATCACTGTAACAGTCGTTCTGCCATTACCAGCTCCATTATGTGCACAAAAATCCTTCTTCCACACTTAACATTTTGCTTTCGCACACCGCCCTCCGCACTTATGCTTTCTACCTTCTACTGCATAGCTCGAAAATCAAAACATTAGGTGCGATAGAGATTTTAAAAAACTCTTCCATATTCCGCCTTCCACGCTTTCGTTTTTCGTCTTTTCGACCTCGAAACTCAGGAATCGGAACTTTGAAATTCAATGGAGGGGTTCAACCATTATTCTACCTTTTGCACTCTCGATTTCTTCCTTCCACTCAAAACTCAGGAATCGGAACACCAACAAACAAGGGAATCATCCAACCGAAATCCTGCCTTCCACATTCTGCCTTTCCTCCTTCCGTTGTAGAACTCAGGAATTAGAAAACCAACAAACGATGAAATATTCTAGCAGAACTCCTCATTTCACATTCTACCTTTTTGGTTTTCGATGCGGAACTCAGGAATTAGAAAACCAACTTTCGACTGAATTATTCCATCCACTTTCCATCTTCTACCTTCCACCTTTCTGCCTTCCGCTACGGAACTCAACAATCAGAAAACTTGTGGAATGAACTCTTGACCCTTCGAATTAGCGCATTCTGAATTCCTCCCTTCTGCCATCTACTATAGAACTCTGTAATCGGAAGAATAATTCTTTACCTTATCCTTTTTTCAGTTTTCCACCATTCCCCTTTCGTAGGTGAATCTTGGGATGCATAAAACCCACTTTCTTCCTTATATTTTCCCCGGATTTCCACACTCTGCCTTCCGCAGGTATATCTTAGAAGTCGAAAATCCCACATTCTCCTTCGTTTAACTCCTTCTGCCACCCGCCTTCCAATTTTCATAGGCGGATCTTGGGGTACAAAAACACTCAAATCAGCTACAAACTGAGTCTAAAACCAAGATTTTCTATCCCCCATGATCACAAGAAAAATGCATTGAAACATACAAGAAAAATATAGGTGCAAATTCATAACATGTCACAACAAAAAGCTCTACTTCATCAATCCATAAACATTCAACATATTCATAAGGAATTCTACATAACCATCATATTCATTCATAAGAAAATACATTGCATAAACAAGAATAACAAAGGATACTTATCTTAATGATGGATTTATCATGCAACTAGCTATTTGGCTGGAAAGTTCCACCTAACCATTGGCTAGTGTTCTCATTAATCTCTCAACATAATGCCACCCCCAAGCTCGGCATGATTTCCATAAGGAACTAGTGAACAATAGACTTACACAAAGCAAGATAAAAACACACATAGTTAAGCCAACATATGGGTTTCAAAGGCTACACAACCAAGCGATCTCAGAGTTGGGTTTATCAAACTGTCTAGGAAACAAGCCAAAACACTATTGGGCTTCACAGACTGTACACAGTTAAGACAACATCCACCTTAAAGACCATCCAAGCCAACAGATACGGTTCCACAGTCTATTCATCAAAGACATCTTTCACAATTGGGTTTCCTAGGCTATCCATCCAAGGATTACACAAGGCCAAATGCACAACAAGACACAGCCACAAAAATTCTGATTGGTTTTCACAGGTCCTCCTAGAAAGGCCAACATACAATTGGGTTTCAGAGGTTGTCAACTAAGCCAATCTATGTATGGGTTTCACAGGTTGCTAAGGAAGTGAAAAGATAGAATGACTAAGATAGTGGATAATTAAAGAGCTAGGGACACCTACACAAGATCTATCTAGCGTGGCATCCACATTATCTACATCCTAACACAAGGAATCATCCCCTTCTCTTATCCACAGTCCCTCAGGCTATGCCTTCCCTTCCTGTGCTCTTTAGGCCATGAGTGAATATTCACCATCCACTCTTATCTTTTCATGAGGTTCCTCTCTACACTAGGTTTAACAAGCCCATTTCTCTTCTCTTCAACTCCTAAGTATTTTAAACAGTTCATACCCAAACCAGTGTGCACATAACAACAAACCACAAGGTAACTCGGCAACACAAGGCCCCCCTCTATCACAGAGGCAATAGGGTTTATGTGCATAGCACACTGTCACTCACATAACCACTATGGAACCACACTTTCACAACTTAGGAGAGTGAAACAAACCGTTTTGAACAACAAACCACTGTACCATAGCACTCAAAGACCATGGAGCACTACACTGTCATAAAATTGAGTGATATCCATTACCCATTCACTGAGAAAAACATAGTGGAATCGTTCTTCCATGACTCGAGGTAGTGAACCAACAACTCATGCATGAATAACTGATCATAATCCACAACAACATTTAGGTGAAAGCCAAATCATATACTGGGAATGCATTCACATGGGTTTACTTACTACATAATCAAAAATACAATTTCCCTAGACTGCAAACTTGCAAGCTTGCTTAGTCAAGCCATCAGACATCCATGCTTTGCTATGACCAAGGCATTAACTGCCTCATCCAAATTTTGGAAGGAATTAATGATTGAGGATAGAGCAAAAAAAGTAGCTAAGGGTTTCATGGGTTTCCCCATTGACATCTGGTCATACCCTATTGGCTCAAGGGGTTTGTCTAACTCCCCACCCTATCCCTTGTGGAATCATGCCCCCATCCCTTTCACATTCACAGTCCATAGCTAGTTGTGGTATTATTTTAAATTATGCATTTACATGATATATCAAAACATGATGTCCTTGACTAGCACCAAAACCATAGGTATCAACCATGATCACCTATAAAAAAAAAATCAATCAATGACAAGGCCTTGGCCTTCAACTCCATGCCATGATATCAATACAATATATACAGCATGTAAAATCTTAATCCCATGGGGTCAAAACTGGGGTATTACATTCCCCTCCCTGTTAGAACAACATTGTCCTTGGTTCTTTACAAATTGAACAAAAATGCTACAGTGGAACCACCTCAGTGCTCTGTAAAATTGAAAGAAAATGGATGTTTCAATCGCATGGCATCCTCCATCTACCAAGTAGCCTCATTACGACTATAGTGCTCCCACTACACCATTACATGGTTAATGGATCGATTATGGAGCATAGTGACCTTCCCATCAAGGATGCACAATGGATTAGTTTGGAACTCTCCCTATGGTTCCACCTATATCACATTTCAATCAATCACATGGTTGGGGTCATGTACATATTTCTTAAGCAAAGAAGCATGCGAAACATTATCATCTCTAGTGCTAGTAGGAAATGAAAGTCTGTATGCAACTGACCCTATTATTTCAAGCACTTCAAAAGGCCCACAATATCTAGGTGACATCTTGGCACAACTTCCAGGATTCAAGGAACTCTTCGTTTCCCTCACTCTAATAGTAAACATAATCCCCAACAATTAACTCTCTATGAACTCTATGCTTGTCTGCATAGCTTTTCTGTCTGTCTTGGGTTGCTTTCATATTCTTCCTGATTTTTGCAACCTCTTGCTCCATTTCCTTGAGCAATTATAAACCAAGCACAATCATGTTCACTGGATTATCCCAAGTCACTAATGTCCTACACCTTCTTCCATCCAAAGATTCATAAGGACTCATCCCCAAGGATGCTTTCTATCCATTATTGTAAACAAATTCTACCAAGTGTAAATAATCTTCCCACTTGGTTGGTTTGTCCATCACATGCATGCGAAGCATGTCTTCGAGCACGTGACTCACTCTCTCTATCTTTCCATCAGTCAAAAAATGGTAGGAAGTGATGAGGTTCAACTTCCTACCCAAATCTGTAAACAAACCCTTCCAAAAATTGGAAGTGAACTTAGGATCCCTGATAGAGACTATTTCCCTAGGAAATACATGCAATCTGAAAATATCCTTCATGAATATTTTTGCAATGGCAACAATCTTATAAGTGGACTTGACTGGTATAAAATGTGTTGTCTTTGTCATCTTGTCCACCACAACGATGATGGAGTCGTGTTGTCTCCAAGTCATTGGAAATCCTATAATGAAATCCATGGAAATCACTTTGCATTTCCATTCTGGAACTGGAAAAGGCTACAACAAACATGCTGGGTATTGATGCTCAACCTTTACCTGGTGACATTTCAAGGACTTTGAAATATACTTAGTAATGTCCATTATCATTCCTGGCCAAAAATATTGCTTTCTGGATGTAGCAATTGTCTTTTGATATCCCGGGTGACCAAAATATGGAGTTTGATAGATTTCATCCATAACAATGCTCCCAAAATATGCTACACTTGGAGTATAAATTCTTTTCTTATAAATAATAATTCCATCTTCTTGTAACTTATATCCCTCATACCTCTTCTCAAGACTTTTTTGCTGCAAATTGTCCTTGATCTGCACATACATTTCATCTTCAGCAGTATGATTAACAATCTATTGTCTCAAATATAATTGGGAAATACTAAGATATGCCAAGTGTATTTCAGGCACCTTCCTTCTGAGTGTATTAGCCAGTTTATTTTCTTTTCCTTTTATCTGTTTGATTTCAAAATCAAACTCACATAAAAACTCCAGCCATCTATCTTTCCTAGAATTTAGAGTTGTCCGATCAAACAAATACTTCATACCATGGTGGTTTGTCCTTAACTCAAACTTTCTTCCCATTAAGTAATGTCTCCACATCTTGAGAGCATGTACTATGGTTCCAAGTTCTAGATCATTAATGGAAAATTTATTCTCACGATCCTTCAAATTTCTAGACTCATAACATACCACATGGTTATCTTGCATAAGAACTCCTCCAAGTCCTTGACCACATGCATCAGTACACACCACAAAATATTTCTCTGGGTCTACAATCTTCAGATTTGGTGTACTTGTGAGAAGATGCTTCAACAACTGGAGTATT
This sequence comes from Pseudotsuga menziesii, assembly GCA_001517045.1. NCBI lineage: Eukaryota > Viridiplantae > Streptophyta > Pinopsida > Pinales > Pinaceae > Pseudotsuga > Pseudotsuga menziesii. The sequence goes on from LPNX010004117.1 coordinate 102,030, forward strand.
TCCTCACATCTTGGTGTCCATTCGAACCTCATCCCCTTCTTTTGCGAAGAAATGATATGATGTGAAACCTTAGAGAATCCTTCAATGAATCTCCTGTAGTATCCTGCAATTCCCATAAAATATATTACATCAGTCACATTTCTTGGAGTAGGCCAATTCATAATGGCTTCAATCTTTTCAGGGTCTGCAGATATTCCCTCTTCTAATATAATGTGACCCAAGTAGTGAATTTTATCTTTATAAAGTCACCCTTGCTCAACTTGGCATACAACTTATGCTCCTTGAGAAATTCCAAAACCAATCTCAGATGTTCTTCATGTTCTTCCTCATTATTTGAATAAATAAGAATGTCATCAAGGAAAACAAGAAAAAACTTGTCTAAGTACCTGCTGAAGACACTATTCATAAGGCACATAAATGTAGTTGGTCCATTTATGAGACCAAATGGTACCAGTACAAGCTCATAATGTCCATACCTTGTTTTGAAGGTTGTCTTATGAATGTCTTCATCCTTGATTCTTACCTGATGGTAACCAGACCTCAAGTCAATCTTGGAAAACACCTTTTATCCTCTAATTTGATCAAAGAGGCCATCAATCCTAGGAAAATGATATTTATTCTTCAAAGTGATTTTGTTCAGCTATATGTAATCAATACACAACCTGAGTGTACCATCTTTCTTCTTTACAAACAACACTGGTACTCCCCAAGGGGACACACTTGATCTGATATACTTATTCTCCAACAACTCTTGCAGTTGCATCTTCATCTCTAACATTTGTGGTTTACTCATCCTGTAGAGTGTCTTAGACACTGGTGTTGTTCCTGGAAGAAGCTCAATTGTGAAATCAATGTACCTCTTTGGAGGATCCCTAGAATTTCATCAGGAAAAACATCCCTAAATTCCTACAACACCTGAAAGTCCTCCATCCTAGGAATTTCATTCTCTGCTGCCTCCAACACATGGGCTGCATACACTTTGCAACCATTCCTACATAACTTCTTCAGCTGCATGGCTGAAATATGCCTAATAGAGATCACCTTTGTATTTCCTCTTACAACCCTTAAGCCACCTTCTTCAACTATGCATTCAAAAGTCTTATTATAGCAGTCAAGATTGACTCTGTGGGCTTCCAACCAATCTATTACAATGAGAACATCATAGGAACCAAGTGGTAGAACATTCAAATATACACAAGTGACTAACACATTCATAACCAATGGACATTTTTCTACCACTTAACTTACCTTTCTCTTAGTTCCAGTGGCTAGCTAAACTAACCATGATTTTCTGTACTTTAACTTATTGAAAGCACAAATCTCAACTACTCCAGGAGAAATATAACTATGAGTAGAAATAGGGTCAATCAAAACATAAACATATTGCTCAGCAATATTACCTGCAACATCAACCATAGTTGACTGATGATCTTCCTGGACGTCCTCCAGTGTGTTACTGCTGCAACTGCTTTGCCAATTTTTTCACATTTTAGGGCCCCTCCTCACATTTCTTTTTTTTGAAAGCTCTCTTTCCCTTGTTTTGCAACTCAGCTAAGCTTCCCTGCATACCTAGTATTTCCAAGAATATTGAGTAGAAAGATGTTCCTAAGCCTCACTTTTCTTTTTGGTAAAAAATCCTTAGGCACAACTTTGGAAACAATCCTTATTTGAAAATTATGCTTTTGTTTTAAGATCAACGACCAGGGTTGAAACCAAATAATATCAACGGTCCAGAAATGCAGAAGAAGAAAAACGCAAGAAGAAAAGTGTGAGAAAATTAATTAAAATTTTGGTCATGAAAAGGTTAGAGTTTCTATTTTTACTTTCTGCATTTCGAGATCAACATCCCAAAGGGCTTCCGCGCAAATCAATGGCTCGAAAAAGGTGAGAGTGTAAAAGTGGAATCGAAAAATTCATTTTTCATTAATAAAAAAAGGTTGAATTTCCACCTCCCACCTTCTTTAGTCTCATATCTAACGTTCTAGAAGGTTTTCGCACTAATCGACGGCTCGAAAAGGAGAAAGAAAAAAGGAGGAAATGAAAAGTTAAGGTTGGAACCTCATAAAAGGTTGATTTTCTATTTTCTAATTTCCTCTTTCTGGAAGGTGGAATTGGAAGGATGGAGGCGGAAATGCAGAAGTGAAAATGCAAGTTTCTCTTATGAAAAGATTACAAACCCGATTTTTGACTTCCACATACATCCAACGGTCCAAAATATTTTTGCGCAGATCAACATCTCAGAAAGAATTGGAAGTGTGGAAGCAGAAAGTGAGAATTTGAACTTCATGAAAATTGGACAATCCAATTTCTGATTCCTGCTTTCCACAAAAGGAGGAAGCGAAAAGGAAGAAGAAAAATGGTTAAAGTTTAATTTCAAAAGAGTTTTACTTTTTGTTTTTCGATTTCCACATAGATTGATGGTTTAGAATCACCCTGCATAGATCAATGGCTCATAAGGTTTCAGAAGGGAGAAAGAAGAAAAGAAGAGGTGAAAATTTAGAAAATTGGTCGTTAAAGGGATAAAGTCCCATCTTCTGACTTCCATGATCCATTGATTGATGGCTAGCGATGAGCCTGCATAGATCCAATGGCCAAGGAAAGGAGGAAGCAGAAATGCGAAGTCAAAAAACTAGAATTTTGTTTATGAAAAAAGGTTACAAATCTACCTCCCTCCTTTTACAGTTCAACATCCAACTATTCAGAAGGATCCCGCTCAAATCAAAAATCCATGGAAAAGAAGAAGAAGAAATGCGAAAGAGGAAGGTTTAGAGTTCAAGTATCGGAGAAATGGAAAATCCGAATTAAGATTTCTGCTTTTCGGAAAAGAGGAAGAATAAACGTGGAAGCAAAAGGTTTAGAGTTCAAATATCAGAGAAATTGGCGAATCCGGCTTGTGATTTACACTTTCCAAAAGTGCGGAAGAGGAAAGGAGGAGGTGGAAGGGAGAGGTCAAGGAAGCATAATCGCATGGTTCAAATTAGACCTGATCAATCTTTGGTTTAATTTGAGCTGTTCATTTTCGGTTTGGTTTGTGACTATGAACGTTTGGGGAAAATGAGAAATATTTGTCCCTAAAGTTAAACTGAATATTTGCTTTCTTAACAAGGCGCTAATCACGTTTTTTTTCTATTTGAATAAATAACACATATCATTAAACTTATAACTGGAAGTATGGTGATTAGTTACATTCACCATTCACAAATTATTCTTATTTACATATCATATATATCTCTCATGATGTTCTCTTTATGTGTTACATGTACTTTGATTCACCAAATGCAGATGGGAGATTGAAAGAGTGGGTAAGGGTTGCAATTTTGAACAACTCAGATTCATGGATGATACATATCTGAGATCTTGAAGGAGTCTAATGTTTTAAATTGCGTGAATGAAATAAATCTTTCAGATCTGCAGATTGAATGTGCACGAAATATGGAGCATATAAGAGTTGTGAAATCCTACAGACACGACAGCATCGAATGGAGGCAACCTTGGTTGATTTGTGAGCTACGATCACAAATCAATTTCGCAATGCAAAGATGTACGAAAATAAAGGAGTGTGTATTTCCGTAAGGGAAAGAATTGGGTAATTTTTTTATTTTTTTTATGAAACCATTATATTCAACCAGGTAGGAAAATAAGAAGCCTGGGAATCTCCTAGGTGATACAGAGAGATAGTATAAATAGTGGTGCAGAGCACTATAGAAAGGGCTTTTTCCTGCTGAAAGAATTATGGAATATTGCTGTAAAAGTGCTACCTCTTTGCTAATAAGAATGATCATTTTTTTGGAACAAAGGGCCTGTGCAAAGATTTAATCACAACGTGTGGAATGCATAATGTAGAACTATTTTTTATTGCTTTTGTACATCATACAATGAGATTGTTCTAACCTCCTGGAACTATTTCCGTGGTCATGAATGTCTGTTGTGATTATAAATGGTTTAATTATATTAGAGCTATCTCTGGTATTATGTCTACTATGAATGTTATTATTGTGTTGGTATGGCTATCTGTTACACCTTTATGAGAATTTACAATATATTACTCTAAACTCTAAATTTTCTCCCTGGATGGGAATAGAATAGTTCAGTATTAGATCTAGATTAGATATAAATTTAGCTTAGGCACCTGCATATCATTCTTTAAACAAAAATCATATAAATGTTGGACTGGGATGTAACCAGTAAAGATTAAAATAACTTGATCTAAGATAGCCAGAATCCTGAACCAGGCGGATTCCCCACACCAAATGATCTCTAATCTATTCGTGATAATTCATTAGGGAGAATACCTACTGCTTGATACCTGGTATTTGTCCAGGAATCAATAGACTTGGATCTAGAAGGAGGGAACTAGCCCATGCATGGATGGTATAGGTAATCCGATTTTCGGAGAATATTACACTGGAACATCATCCGGAAAATATTTTCCCTAAATATTTTATTCTTGAAATTAAAGAACAAGAACACACAGTATCTGGGGAGGAAAAATAAGAATGTTTGTAAGATGTCCCATTTGAATAAGTAGATATGTTTAGGAGACATACAAGATCCTATGTCAAGAAACTTGGTGGGTAAAAAGTTATTCCTGCATTACCTAGAAGGCAATATTCCAAGAAAGTACCGCCAGGGAAAATTTGGAAGAACTGGTATATCTATCCATCCAATAAATTGTTCATCCTCTAGATCAATTAGATCCAGAAACCCCTGCAGTTTCTGAATTCAGTCACTCTCCACCACATTCCCCATATTGAATCATGTTTGCTGTTAATCATGTAGAAATTCAGGCCTGCAGTAGATTAATTTCACTCACAGCAATTAACAATTGATTATGCAAATTATCAACAATGGAGACTGAATATGGAGCTGTA
>LPNX010004117.1:109954-150921 GCA_001517045.1 Pseudotsuga menziesii
ATATTTGATTACCAGGACTTTCCAAAGCACTCCATGAGTCAATAATGGCAAGTTTGACCTCTATGGATAGGCAATTGACAACTTGCACATGGTGGGACTCATGGACTAGGCAAATAAGACAAAATAAATGAAATAATGTCTAAGTGGGTAAATACTATGGGTTGATTATTCTAACAAATCAACTTGCATGGAGAGAAAGAATGCAACTCAACCTCATTGCTCCATTGCATGACTTACCTAAGCACCTAGAAAAGGTTTTACCAAGATTTGATCCTGGAAAGGGTGTTTTTGCTTAAGATCACTTACATAATTTTTATTTGGATTTGAATATTTTAAATGTTGACAATGAATATGTGGTTTGCATAATTTTTCAATATACTTTTGAACCTAGATAATATTCGTGGTATTTTAGTTTGCAAGCTAAGTCAATAGCAAATTGGGATGGTTTTGAAAAGGAATTCTTAGGTAAATTTGGAAACCAGAAAACTATAGCCACTCTCACGAAAGAATTACTATCTATGAGGATGGGAGATAAAGAAAAGGTCCAAGACTTTAATTTGAGATTCATCATTCTATTGAATAGCTTTAGTGCTGCAACAAGACCAGCTGAAGAGTCTCTAGTAGAATATTATACTACAACACTTTATCTACCAATAGCAATGTTTGTAAAGAGGTCTGGTAAAGTTACATTTGTAGAAAACTATGAGGAATCCAACAAAATAGAGGTAGATATTGATATTATAGCAAGGCATACTCTATAACTCGAGTTGAAACATTCCACAAGCAAAATTCCTTTGCTATTGACTAAGCCCAAACATGAATACTATGATGAGCTAGATAATGTAGTGAAGATGGTGCAAAATTTGTCAAACAAGGTAGTAGAATTGGAGAAGGATAAGGGATTTAGTCCATATAGAAATACATTCAATCCGTATTTCGAGAAAAGGGAAGAGATTGAACAGCCCCAAGCACCTATGCATATTTCTGTAGTGTTAATTTTTAATGATGTAGGCATGGATCACTTCTATTCTTTTCACCAAGAGCATCATTCTGAAAACAAGCTATCCATAGTGGATTAATTCAATGACTTGGATTATGAACCAATTGTTACATACCCAGCTAGCAGATCTTAAAGAAGAGCAAGCCCAAAATAATAAGCCAAAACCAACAAATGAGGAAACCACTATGGTATCATGGGATTGGGCACCTACTTTGGGGATTAGTGAAGATAAACCTACTGAGGAAATGCAAGTGTCATCAGTTAATGTCATGACTAGAAGTAAAGGCCCAGTAGTGGATGAAAGTTTGTTACTTCCTAAAATAAAGAAGTTTAAAGAAAACATGAAGAAAATTATCAGTACCACTCAAACAACACCTAATCCTAATCAAGTAAATATAAAAGAGACAATCCAAGTAGTTAAAAAGTCAATGAAGACAACAATTAATAAACATACTGAAACTTTGGAAAATAAAACATATACTACTAAATAACAGAGCATGGGGTATGACATCGGAGAAGACATTAAGAAAAAAAAGGCAAACATCTCTATATTTGAACTATGTAATTTGACTCAGCAAAGGAAGAAATTTCTAGAAGATTTTAATACACAGCTCAGTAGTGTCCCAAAATCTATTGAGTCTGATGATGAATTAAATGAAGCAAGCATTGGAGGAAAATATAGATCTCAAACTTTACCTTTTCTGCTGTCATTTGAAATTTTTAGTCATAACATGAATAATTGTTTGGTAGATTCTAGGGCTTCATCAAATGTCATGCCACTTTTAGTATGTGAAAATATTAGTGGCCAACCTACATCACCCCCATCTCAGATAGTTCAACTAGAAAAAAATGTTGTTAAAGTCATAAGGCAAATGAAAGCTGTTTTGATTGATTATCTATAGATCCCAATGTTTCTCATTTTATAAATGTTATGGTAGTGTTTATAACAGAAGCATGTGGATTAATTTTAAGTAGGAAATGGTCAGTGAAACTCAATGGATATTTTTCAACTGATTGGTCTCACATGTGCCTACCATACAAAAATGCTCAAAACCAAATTAAAATACTGAGAGAACCACATATGAGTTATAATGTAACTCAGTTATAAGGGAAGAATGAACTAGTGAAATTCTCATCTTCCATTTTGGGAAATCACTTTTTGGAGCTTGAACTAGAAAATCATCAAGCCAAATAAGTTAGCCATGAATCAGATATGTAGTTCGATCTCCTTCAATTCTCACTGGTTGATTATATTGATTGTAATATACTAGATTTAGGAGAAATGTTTTGGATTCTATATTTTGATGTAGAATGCACAAATGAAACTGTTGAGTATGAAGCTCTAGGTATGAAAAAGGATATTGAGTTAAATGTAAGAGATATCTAAGTTCTTGGTAATTATGGAGAAAATCCTTTTCAGCAACAACTCAAAGAAACACACCCTAAACTGGATCCTTTGATCCAAAAAGAGCTGAGCAAGATTTGTTATGTTCACAAGTAGTATTTTACCTAGGATCTAGAAACCCTTGTACATAAATAAACTTGTTGTTATTGATTTTGTTTTCCAGCTATTTATTTTCCTATTTGGTTCATCTTATTTCATAGCCTTAGTTTGTTTTCTTTTAATAAACCATCTCATTTTTTTTTGGTGCTTGGAAGTATAGGCATTTAATTAAACTCGAATTATTTGGATGTCAGGAATTTCTTATGTGAAGGAGAAAATTATAAAGTTCGATCATGATGGTATTATTTAATTGTTAACAAATGATGAAAAGGGAAGCTAGTCTTCAAGCTCACATTTGAATCATTACAACCCCCTGTGAAATAACCAAGACTCATGAGGTCTGGAGTACTATGTTTGGGTTTCATCCATTCTCGCATTAATACCTATCTCAGGAAGCATATCATGATCGACCCATGGAAAGGAACCAAGTCTAACAGATGTATGGTATTCAAAATGATCCCATTGCTAAAAATAAAAGCAGGCCAAAAGGCTTAGATTGAAAAGTCATTTTTTATGAAATATTCAGTCTTGAATTAATGAAATGATGTTGAAGAAATAAATTATTAGAACAAAAGTGTTGTCAAAAAAACAAAATATCAGCAAGGTTCTTCTTCGTCTGTGAGCATGATAAGAAAACAAATTTGTCACTCACACAAAAGGACATTGTGGATAAAAGAACCTGTATCAAGCTCTCGAAATTAAAGAATAAATCAAGGAAGACTCATAAGAATTTTTCATTCATAAATGAAGCATCAAAATAATGCTTATAGCATGAGAATAAGGAACAAACAAATACATGTGTCTTACTCTGTTACGATCATGTGGAGTATTATCTAATGGAAACTTAAAGACTGGGGGTAAAATGAAATTCATACTCCAACCCCAAGAGAGTTATTAAGACACTGAACTCTTGTTTATCCTACTCCCAAAGAAATGGTATAAAATGTGATGCTTGAAAGTTGAAACCCTGAACAATAAATCATTTTAAAGAAGTCTCAGGAAATGCAATTAAGTAATCATTGAACATTCACAATGAAGTACCATATGGAAATCCTATTGTTCAAAGAAGGTTTTTTCAGATATCTACGTTCATCAGCTAGTTGCCAATTGTTTCTACTGCAACTACTTCCCCAAAATTTTCACATTTTAAGGTCCCTTCTTACATTTATTAATTTTGAAATCACTCTTTCCCCTATTTCCCAACTCAGATAAGCCTCCTTGCATACCTAGTATTTCCAAGAAGCTTGAGCAGAAAAATGTTCCTAAGACTGAGTTGTCTTTTTGGTAAAAAATCCTTAGGCACAACTTTGGAAACAAGGCTTATTTGAAAGTTCTGCTTTTGTTTTAATTTCAACGACCAGGGTTGAAGTTGAATAAGGTCAACAATCAAGAACTGCGGAACTAGAACAATGGAAGAAGAAAAACAGGAGAAAAATAATTAAAATTTTGGTTGTGAAAAGGTTAGAGTTTCGATTTGTGCTCTCCACATTTTGAGATCAACAGCACAAAGGGCTTCCATGCAAATCAACAGCTTGGGAAGCACAGGAGTGGAAAAGAAGGATCGAAAAAGTCATTTTTCATTGATAAAAAAGGTTGAAGTTCTGCATCCTTCCTTCCACAGTCTTAGATCCAATGGTCCATAAGGTTTCCACACAAATAACTGGCTCGAAAAGGTGAAAGTGAAAAGGTAGAAATGAAAATTTAAGGTTGGAACCTCGTAAAAAGTTGATTTTCCATTTTCCAATTTCCTCTTTCCAAAAGGTGAAAGTGGAAGGGCGAAGGCAGAAATGTGGAAGCAGAAATGTAGGTTTCGCTTATGAAAATATTACAAACCCTATTTATGAATTCCACATAGATCCAATTGTCTAGAAGGTTTCCACATAGATCAATGGCTTAGAAATAATTGGAAGTGCGGAAGCAAAAACTTAGAATTTGAACTTCGTGAAAATTTGACAATCTGACTTCCAATTCTTTCTTTCCACAAAAGGAAGAAGCAGAAAGCTTAAAGTTTAATTTTGGAAGAGTTTGAATTTCCATTTTCTGATTTACGCATAGATTGATGGTTTAGAATTTCTTGTCATAGATCAATGACCCAAAAGGTTTTGAAAAGGCGGAAAAAGAAAAGTGTAAGTGAAAAGATAGAATTTTGGTCATAAAAGGGTTAGATTCCCATCTTTTGAATTCCAGGATTTGTATATTGACAACTAGGGATGAGCCTACATAGATCCAATGGTTAAGAAAACATGGAATAGGAAATGTGGAGTCGGAAAAGTAGAATTTCTCTTATGAAAAAAGGTTACAAATCCACCTCCCATCTTCCTCAGTTCAAGATCCAACGGTTCCGAAGGCTTCCGCTTAGATGAACGATCCAGCAAAAAGAGAAAACAGAAACATGGAAGAAAAAGGTTTAGAGTTCAAATCTCAATAAAATTAGAAAATTCATCTTCTGATTTCCACTTTCTAGAATTACAGAAATGGAAAGGAAGAGGCCAAAGGGAGTTGTCAAGGCTACATGATATGACGGTTCAAATCACACCCGATCCATCTTTGGTTTAATTCGATTCATTCATTTTTCTATTTGGTTTGTGATTGTGAACCTTTGGGGAAAATGAGAAATCTCTGTCCCAAAACTTAAACTGAATATTTACTTACTTAACAGGGCGCTAATCATCCTCTTTTTTTCTGTTTGAAGAAATGACACATATCATTAACTTATAACTGAAATTATGGTGATTAGTTACATTCACCATTGACAAATTATTGTTATTTACATATCATATATATCTCTCGTGATGTTCTCTTTATGTGTTACAGGTACTCTAGTTCACCGAATGCGGATGGGCGATTACGAGAGAGGGTAACCGTTGCAGTTTTCAACAACTCAGATTCATGGCTAATACAGATTTGAGATCCTGCAGGATTCTGCTATTTTAACTTGCAAACATGAAATAAATCTTTTAGATTCACAGATTGGATGTGCACAAAATATGTAATGTATCATAGTTGTGAAATCCTGCAGACACAGAAGCATTCGACAGAGGCAAAGTTGGCTTATTTTTTATCTACGATCACAAATCTATTAGAAAACTGGACCGTAGAGCAATAATAGATATACATTTAAATCAATAAACAAGATGCAAAACACATTAAAACATTATAGAGAGACACAGATATAACGTGGTTCACCCGAATTATGGGCTATGTCCACAAATAAATTTTCCAGTCCTTTTATTACAATCCAAAAACATGAAGGGATACACCCTGCAGCAAAACCGCTGCACTTCCTCTTCACGCTCTCACAGTCTCTCTTCCAGTACAATACAATACCATATCCAGTCGATTTAAAATGCTCTCTTTTATAGGGGAAATACCATGGGAAAAATTCTAGGGTTAACCCAATACCATGGGTCCGCAATACTATTGGCCAACACTCCAGTACTCCTGGGTTACAATCACAACTGAATAATATCTCTGGATCTGGAAGATTAGGCTCCACAACCAACAATCTCCCACTTAGAGACTAATCACAGCAACTCCACCACTACTGCACTTGCTGGACCTTGGACTTGGAAAATTTCTTCTTTTCACCTTCATGCTTTAAGGCCAACAGAAACTGAGCACTCAGTTTCTCTCTACTTACTCCCTTTGTCAACATATGTAGGATTCTGGCTAGTGTGAATCTTTTCTAGTTTTAACAGTTTTTCATCTAGAACAGATCTTATGAAGTGGTACTTTAGTTCTATATGTTTATTCCTCGAACAAAAAGCTGAGTTCTTTGCAAGATGAATGGCACTCTGGCTGTCACTGTACAACTTACTATTCTCCTGTTTCTTACCCAATTCTTCCATGAACCTCTGCAACCAAATCATCTCCTTACTAGCCTCTGTAGCAGCAACATACTCTGCTTCCATTGTTGAAAGTGCAACAACCTGTTACAGTTTTGAAATCCAACTTACTGTTGTTCCACCTACAGTGAACGCATACCCTGTAGTGCTCCTCTTGATGTCTTTATCACCAGCCATATCTGCATCAACATATCCTTGTAGAACAGTGTCTGAACCTCCAAAACATAATGCATGAGAAGTGGTACCTCTCAAATACCTGAGAATACACTGTACTTCTTTCCAATGCTCTTTACCTAGATTATTCATATACCTTCTCACAACTCCCACTGCATGTGCAATGTCTGGTCTTGTGCACACCATGGCATACATCAAGCTCCCAACTGCTGATGAATAGGGAATCTTGGACATGTAATCTATCTCTTCCTGTGTCTCTGGACACATATGCTTGCTTATTTTGAAATGGCTTGCCAAAGGTGTGCTGATTGGTTTTGCATTCTGCATTCTAAACCTCTGCAACACCTTTTCTATGTACTCACCTTGAGACAATGTCAATTTGCAATTTTTTCTGTCTCTTGTTATTCTCATACCAAGGATTTGCTTTGCAGCATCGAAATCCTTCTTCGCAAATGATTTAGCTAGTTTTCTTTTGAGCACATTTATGTCCTGCATGTTATACCCTGAAACAAGTGTGTCATCCACATACAATAACAAGATAATATATCTCCAGTTATCTAGCCTCTTGAAATAAACACAGTGGTCAGAACGACATCTATCATAACCTTGTTCTGTCATAAACTTATCAAATTTTAAATACCACTGCCTTAGAGCTTGTTTCAGGCCATACAAGCTCTTCTTTAACCTACAAACCAAATTCTCCTTCCCTTTGACCTCATACCCTTGTGGTTGCTGCATATAAATATCTTCCTCCAAATCCCCATGGATAAAGTCCATTTTTACATATAATTGTTCAAGATGCAAATATTCTACTACCACTAGACTTAAAATAGTTCTAATTGAAGTCATTTTAACAACAGGAGAAAATATTTCATCAAAGTCTATACCTTTCTTTTGTGCAAACCCCTTTACAACAAGTCTATCCTTGTACCACTTCATTCCTCCATCTTCTTCCTTCAACCTATAAACCCATTTATTCTGCAATGCCCTTTTTTCTGCAGGCAACTTAACCAGATCCCAAATCTGGTTTCTTACCAATGAGTCCATCTCCTCATCCATGCCTTTCTCCCACTTCTTTCCAGTTTCTACCTGCATTGCTTCTTCAAAACATTCTGGTTCACTAGAATTAGTCATCAATAAATAATACAATGAAGGAGATAATCGTTCAGGGGGTCTACTTAACTCGGTAGACTTTCTAACAGTTGCAGGAGTTTCAGGTACCTACTGTTGCTCTTGATTTTCTGGTGCTTTTGGAACTTCATTTTATTTCATTTCATCAAGCACTGTGTACTCTGTGTTTTCCTTTTCTTCTTTATTTCCCTGCAACTAATCTTTGTACATGACCTTTTCATTGAATACTACATCTCAACTCCTAATGATTTTGTGATTTTTAAGATCCCATAAGTGATAGCCAAAATCATCAACCCCGTATCCAATAAAGGTACATTTCTTGGATTTAGCCTCAAGCTTTGTTCTATCATCTTTATCAATATGGACAAATGCTTCACAACCAAAAGTTCTCAGAAATGAGTATTTTATCTATTTACCTGTCCATGCCTCCTCTGGAATGCCACCATCCAAAGCGCTTGAAGGCCCTCTGTTTATTAAAAAAACAGGAGTGTTTACAGCATCAGCCCAAAACTGTAAGGGCAACCCTGCATGCAATCTCATACACCTTGCACACTCCATGATCATTCTGTTCATCCTTTCTGACACACCATTTTCTTGGGGTATTCTAGGGACTGTCTTCTCTTTGTGAATCCCATTGCGTGAACAGTAACTGTCAAACTCCTTGCTACAGTACTCGCCTCCATTATTATATCTGATACATTTCAACCTTTTTCCTGTCTCATTCTCAGCTAAAGCTTTCCACTTCTTAAAAGTATCAAACACATTAGATTTCTGTCTAATGCAATAAAACCAAGTGTTTCTAGTTGCATCATCAATAAAAGTAACATAATAACGAGATCCACCAAGAGATTGTACATGAGCTAGTCCCCATACATCTGTATGGACAAGCTCTAACTTTTCACTCTTCTTTTGTTTCCCAACCCTGAGAAATCTAACTCTCTTCTGTTTTCCATAAACATAGTTCTCACAAAATTCCAAACTTACCTGCTTCATATCTGGAAGCAATTTCCTTGAGTGGAGAATCTGCATCCCCTTCTCACTCATGTGGCCAAGCCTATGATGCCACAACGTCGCACCTGTTTCTATGGAAGCTACAGAAATAGACTAATCAGTATTATAAGGACATAAATATAATGTATCTATCCTATCTCCTTTTGCAATTACCATTGATCCTTTAGTGACCTTCCACCACGTTTTTCCAAACGTAGACAAACAGCCGCCATCTCCCAACTGCCCTGTTGAGATCAGATTCATTTTCATAGCAGGAATGTGCCTTACATCCTTTAGCAACCATTCATTTCCATTATTTAGCTTAATCCGTACCTTACCCTTTCCAACAATTTTACATGGTTCATCATCCCCCAATAACACATGCCCAAAATCACCTTGAACATAATCATAAAAGAATTTCCTATGGGGTGTAGCATGACATGAAGCCCCTGAATCTACTACCTAGTAATCACTAGTATTATCTAATGCAAGAATCAAAGCATCTTGTAACACATCACCTGCTACATTAGCTTCCTGGGTAGTCTCTTGCTACCTCTCACCTTTCTTCTTTGGTGCTCTACAATCTTTCTTTATATGTCCTTTCTTACCACAGTTCCAACACTCTATTTTTCCAAATCTGGACTTGGATCTTCCCTTTTTAGACTTGCCACAATTTCCTGGGCTCCTTCCTCTCTCGTTTTGTCTCCGTCTGCTCTCCATGGTCAACGCATTACCTAATGTCTCACTTGTGCTTTTCCTTCACATTTCCTCACTAAGAATAACACTAACAACATCATCAAACTTAAGAGTGTTCGAACTAGGGACAGAGTTACTTACAGCCATGACCAAGCTATTCCAGCTTTCTGGAAATGAGCACAATATTAGAAGATCCCTAACCTCATCATAAAAGTTCACTTTTACATAACTTAACTGACTAGTAAGTGTATTAAACTCATTTAAATGGTCAGCAACAGATCCACCTTCCGACATCTTAATATTAAATAAACGCTTCATTAAAAGTACCTTGTTAGAAGACGATGGTTTTTTGTAGAACTTACTCAATGCACTCATCACACCCTCTGTTGTTTTTTCTTTCAAAATATTGAAGGACACCGATGAAGCTAGGCACAGCCGTAGTGTTCCTAGTCCCTTTCTGTCAAGAACCTCCCATTCTTCATCCTTCATAGCCGTCGGTTGTTTTGCTTTTCCGCCCAACGGCAGGTACATATCTTTCTGGTATAGATAGTCCTCCATTTGCATCTTCCATAACTGATAGTTTTTTCCGTTAAAATTCTTGACCCAAAACTTTCATTCTTCTGCCATTGCTCCCACTTGAACCAGGAACCCTTCTTTCCTGTGAGTTTACGAACGAAATAGACCTTTTGTCTTTGATACCAATTGTTAGAAAATAGGACCGCGGAGCAATAATAGATATACAGTTAAATCAATAAACAAGATGCAAAACACATTAAAACATTATAGATAGACATAGATATAACGTGGTTCACCAAAATGATGGGCTACATCCACAAAGAAATTTGCCCGTCCTTTTATTACAGTCCAGAAAGATGAAGGGATACACCCTGCAGCAAAACCGCTACACTTCCTCTTCACGCTCTCACAGTCTCTCTTCTAGTACAATACAATACCATATCCAGTCGATTTTCAATGCTATCTTTTATAGGAGAAATACCATGGGAAAAATTCTAGGGTTAACCTAATACCATGGGTCTACAATACTATTGGCCAAGAGCTACCTTTTTACTAATAAGACGGATCATTTTGCTGGAACAAAGGGCCTGCGTAGAGATTTAATCGGAATGTGTGGAATGCATAATGTAAAACTAATTATTCTTGATTTTGTACATCATACAATGAGATTGTTCTAACCTCCTGGAACTATTTCTCTTGTCATCAATGGTTGTTGTTTGCATAAATGTCTGTGTTGACAGGGTAATAAATGCTTAAATTTTATTAGAGCTACCTCTGATATTCTTTATGATGTGAATGTGATTATTCTGTTGGTAATGTATTGGATATCTGCCTGCTCGATTGCATATCTGAGAAGTTAATGTTTACATCGATGTTCTACTTTTGCACTTCATCTTAGCATTTTAAGGTGCACAAACGCCAATATACTTGTTGGAATTTTGCACACGCAATGTTCTTAATTTAAAAGTCTCGCTCTTATGGTTATTTACAATTTTTCTTTTATGTATATAAATATGTGCGCAAATGCAACCAATGTTATGATAGTCCTTTGACCTATTGGGTTTTGACTTTTGGTCCATATTTTCATCTTTTGACACCTTTGATCTATCTTGTACATCTTTCAACTTGTATTTTCTATCTTGATGAACCATCTTTGATCTTTGACATGAACATTAATTTTTATCTTATTCATCTTGAATCTTTTATCTTTGATCTTTGAACTTTCACATCAATGACAATATATATTCAACATATACAACCCTCAATGTTTTGAAATGAACATTGCGATATTGTGTAGTAGTTGAAAATCACAATGACAATAATAAAATTTAACGTTGTGATAGTTATGTAATTGTTTAAAAATTAAATGACAACATAAGTGTTATAGATTTAGTCAAATCTCAAATTCTGGCTACCATTGATGTAATTAGATCTAGTATGTGGTATGTTCCACAAACAAATTTCAAGTAAGTAGCAGTTTTAAAGTTAAATATATAACTATCAAGTTATTAACAAATATCAACTCAAATACATACTTGATTTTCAAACTTTACTAACAATTCTCAAGCTAAATGTACAATTTCAAGTTAAATACATATTTAGTTATTTTCAATTCAAGTTACAAGGAATTATCTTGTTTTCAATGTATTTTAAGTACTTGTACCAACTTTTTCTATGCATGAATGTAGGGATAAGTTATATCTGTTTCCTTATAATACCATAATAATGAATTATAATTTAGTCAATAATTAAATATCAGAGCTTACAAATCAAAGAATAATGAGTGTGTATATGTTATGCATATGAGTTACTGCAACAATAATATAATAATTTCTATGTTATATCATTAATGCCATGCAATTATGTAGGGATAGATTATGGTAAATTGTCACATCATTATGATCAAGAATCACAAGACCGTGTTCCCCATGACAATCATGATCAACCATCACTTGATACTTTTCCCTCTCACATTCTAAGTTCAATTGGGAGCAATTGTGGGGTTGGAAGGGGTGCAAATTGTCTATAGGATTGTTAAGTTGGTGATCTATGAGTAGAGATTAGAAACCCAATCCCTAGTCAGACAATCAAAGAGAATGTAACTAACATAATCAAGTTTTATTTTGAACAACATTCAGTGAAAGAATAAGTTCAAACCTGACATAGGTTTATAAAACACAAAAAATTGAAAATTTCCACAAATTTATTTGGTTTTGAAGATGCTAAAACGAAAAAGATAAGAAAGAATGCAATATAAAATGTAAAAAATGTATTATCTTTGTTTCGAAAATCAAGAAATAGTGATATCTGAGTTTCTTGAAGGGAAATTGCAATGACTTTTGTGTCACCAAGAACCTCAAGAAATTGAATGGTAGAGATAATAGAATCATTGACCAATGTTTCAAAATAAAAATTGTTTAAAGATACTAAATTTAGGGTCTCAATAGATGAAAATGATGAGGCTTCCTATTGGGCTCTTATTTGTAAGGAACCTTATTGAGGTAGGATGGAAGAGAGCATTAGAGAAAGGGTGATATATTTTTTGGACAACCATTCTCATTCTATTCTAGATCAAAAGCTTGTCTTGTAGCAACATTTATCTGGAGGTATTTATTAAGAGCACTCTAAGCATGCGATGGATATGATGGGAGTTGCACTTTATGAGGAATTCCAAGAAATCAATCATGGTGTTCAGATTGTATTTAGCATGTTCAATAAATTGAAACCATTGTATATTAGGACAAATACAATTCACAACACTTGTTGTTGTTGATACCATGTTGAATTCCAACTATACTATGACAAATTTTTGGATTTTTGCAAAAGGAACTGGAACGATTAAGCAACTTTTCACATGGTGTGATATTTGATTTGTATGATACTATGCAACAAGAATCTTGAAAAAGTGTTTTTCAATAATAGGTGTGTAGGTGGGAGAAGATGCCATAAATGCAGTTTTTGACATTGTTCAATAGGGAATTTCCTATCAATCCAACACACCCTGGATTGTTAGATATCACATTTATGTTGAAGAGGTACGAGTATGTATCCATGAATCCATCATATTCTCCATCTGTTCCATCTAAGAGGATCGACTTGCTAGAGGATGAGATTCATATTTTTGATTTCATGGAGAAGTTTCAAATTTTTATTTATAAATACATAAAGGACTCCCATAGATTTAGGTGGCAAGATTCAAAATTCAAACATTATCGTCATCTATTTTAGTCAAGAATAATTTTATTGGTGGGATACTTTGGTGAAAGCTACACATTTTCTCATGAGACAGAGATACATAGTGATTACTATCACTCCAACTAGGTGTCTATCTTTGCACATGTATTGTGCAGACATGCTTAGGAAAGAATTGATGATACATATAACGCTCCTCAGTCATGCAAAGTGATAAAGGCATACCATTTTTATGTTAGTGATGATTGTTAACATGACACGTTATTCATTCAACACTTCTTTGCATTTATTTATGACTCATTCAGACAGAGAGGAGTATCATTTACTAGTCACTGGATTTGGTCAAAAGGGTTTGCAGGAAAGTTCAAATGAGCATGTTATTTTTACTGGTCGATTCTCCTTCTAAAAAAGAAAAGAGTGTGACAAACTTCGAGATTTTTTGAAATAGCGAATGGAAACATTGAACATGATGGCATGGGTGCATGTGTGAAATGAGTAGTTCCAAAAAATCAAGTACTCTGCATGAATTTACATGAGAAGTTGAATTCCATGAAGGTTCATTTGGGATGTTTTCCATGACGATGTGAATAGATCCATGTCATGGTATTGTGAGGCCATACCTCATATAATCGAATTACATTTTGTTCAGAGTAAAGACATGGGTGACATTAGAGGAAATTTCAACTCAAAATGGGCCTTTTAACTTTGATTCAAATTCCATGTCATCATATGTTAGCCAATGAAATTGCTTTAAATTTGAAATACCATATAGGTCTTAAACACTTTTTTAATATAAATATGGGGATAGGTATAATAAAAAAAACTACTTTTTTTATTTGTATTTTCGGCATATCTCCTCGTGTTTTTACTCAAATTTCTATCGGGAGAGCTCCTTGGATGCATAATTAAATTCCGCATCCAACGAGTACCCACTTGGAATACTTTTGACAGACCCCACTACCCCAAAAACAAGAAATAGCTGAAAAATGCGATGATGACAAATTAAATTCCGCATCCAATGAGTACCCACTCGACGCACTTTTGACGGACCCCACTACCCCAAAAACAAGAAATACCTGAAAAAACGTTATGATGACATCATCATCACATTTTTTCAGGTATTTCTTGTTTTTGGGGTAGTGGGGTCCATCAAAAGTATGCCGAGTGGGTACTCATTGGATGCAGAATTTAATTCTGCATCCAATGAGCTCTCCCAATCGAAATTTCAGTAAAAACACGAGGAGATATGTCAAAAATACAAACAAAAAGTAGTTTTTTTCTTAATAAATATTATTTTATTACTTTAACTATTATTTTATTAATTCTTTTTAGGAGGCCCATTTTGAGTTGAAATTTCCTCTAATGCATATTTTCCATTGAAACAAGGAAGTATGAGCTTGTTTTTGTAATTTTTGCGTTGATGCAAATCGATGTGGGATTCATCAATGTGAAAATGATGTATATGTGAAACAATTGAAATATATTTCTCTTAATCCAAGGGCCCACATATAATTCCAACATGAAAAGGGATGCACATTAATGGGGCAATGGTCTCACTAGATCATGATCAAATTTCTGATGTGGTTAGGGAAGGTACATGACTTCATTATTAATTAGTTCATTATATATTACACATATACAATTCCTATAGAAATGCATGTAGGAAATTTTAATAATATTTGTAATTTATCTTGTAGGTGATGTATTCATTGTCATTCCACCCTTTGACAATCAAGAAAACATGTCTTATTATTTGATGTGGTACACACAAATTAAAAGCAAGTTTGTGACCTAGTTTCATTGGGACACTTTTTTGAGAGTAAAAAAAAAAGGGTTCTTATATTATTTACATATATTTTATGCTAAAATATATATTAGGCCAATATAGTCGTTTGGTGGTGGCAACTCAGATACATATAAAAGAAATCAAGGTGAAGAGAGGTGAGACAAATAGATGGAAGATGACATAATATTACCATGATTGTATTATGGATACTTGCATTCCTATGACCCATTGGACAAATGAGTGAACTATACATGCCACTTTCAACATTGACCTAGCTGTCATGTTGACTTGTTTAATGCAATGTTGTAATACCAAGTTTTTAAAATTAACATGTACATAATCCATTGCAACTAACTCAAGTATGGTCCTACAATGATTTGATTTTGTATCAAGACAATGAGAACACATACGAGTATTATTTCTTAATATATATTCATTTATCTATGAGATTTTCCAATAAAACATTCATATTGACAATGATCGTCTATTCATTGTGAAGGTAAGTTCCCCATCAACTATGGCAAATAACCATTTCTAATATAATATGTGTTTCTCTTATCCAATTGTTTTCCTCAGTTTGTAATTTGTAATTTAATTTTTAAATTCTAATGTAAGTGAAGTTGATTTTTTAAATTGTAAGTAAACATTGATTTATCAATTTCAATTATGTTAGGGTACACAAGGTACTCCCAAAAGACCGGACACCAAGAATAACTGCTTCACACAAACAGATCACAGATCAATACACCAATGTTTGTCATGTGGTTAAAACCCTCGAGAGGGAAACAGTCCATGGCCCCATCCAAATAGATACTTGGAGCAATTTATTATGCAAAAGAAAGAAAGTTACATGAGCTTCTCATAATCAATCAACTAGCCAAGGACCCTCTATGCTCTTTAAACAGAGATCATAGACCAATCAGGTGTTAAGCCACGGATCAATGGTAGGTATGATCTAAGAGAAGTTGAACTGTCGAATCATTCTATGTCTAGAACATATCGTGACCGTTGGATTAGAATATTTACAAATGCATACTAATGCATACTAAAGAAACACACTTTTACTTAACGGATATATTACACAAGTTGATCTTAACTAACTCCTAAGTGTCTAAATATCCTAACATCCCCCCTTAAGAACAACTTGGGATAGGATTGAAGGATTTACAAAAGTGACACTATTAGGAGAAGGAAGGAGGCATTAGAGCATATCCCCCCTTAAGGACACATTCCTGAACTCCTAACATAGACCGAAGTTTAGAAAACTTTGCTTCTGTAAGAGACTTAGTGAAGATGTCTGCAACTTGATCATCTGTAGGGCAATAGAGCACTTCAATAACATGATCATGAACAAGATTTCTGATGAAGTGCATGTGTATCTCAATGTGTTTGTTGCGCTGATGTAGAACTAGATCTTTGGAAAGCTTGATGGCACTTTGATTATCGCACCAAAGTGGAGTAGGCTGTTGCTACTCAAATCCAAAATCTGAAAGGATCTGTCGAAGCCATAAAGCTTCTTGACTGGCATTAACTACGGCTCGATATTCTGCTTCGGCTGAAGAAAGAGCAAGAGCTTGTTGTTTCTTACAAGCCCAATTGACAGGTCCAGATCCTATACTGAAAACATAACCTGCAATAGACTTCTGATCATCAGGATCACCAGCCCAATCTGAATCAGTGAAACCAACCAACAAAGGTTTCTCCCCTGTACTGTAATGAATCCCAAACTGAATTGTACCTCGAATATATCGAAGTATTCTTTTTGCTGCTTTCCAGTGACTTTCATGAGGAGTTTGCATATAACGGGCAACACGACCAACGGCAAAGGAAAGGTCAAGACAGGAATGAGTCAAGTATAAAAGACTACCAATAAGATGATGATACAAGGTGGCATCTACTTCAGGGGAAGTACAAGTGGTAGAAATCTTGACTCCAGACTGGAAGGGAGAAGGGGATGGTTTACAATCTTCCATGTGGAAGTGACGAAGAAGGTCACAAGCATACTTAGACTGGGAAAGAAAGATTCCTTCTTTGGTTTGCAAGACTTGGAGACCAAGAAAATAATGAAAATGTCCTAAGTCTAACATTTCAAAATTTTTCTTAAGACTGGATTTCACATGGGTTATAAGGTTAGGGTCACTACCAGTAAGGATAAGATCATCAACATAAAGAACAAGTATGATGAGATGGTTTTCTACTTTCTTGGTATAGACATTGGGGTCAAAATGGCATCTAGAAAAACCAGTGTCAAGGAGAAAGCTATCTATTTTGGCATACCAAGCTCGAGGAGCTTGCTTAAGGCCATATAAGGATTTCTTAAGGAGACAGACAAGGCTAGAGTTATTCTGAACATATCCAAGAGGTTGTTCCATGTAAATTTCCTCATGTAGATCACCATGTAAGAAGGAAGACTTGACATCCATTTGATGGAATTCCCAGTTATGTAAGGGTGCAAGGGAAAGAACAAGGCGGATGGAGTTCATTTTTGCTACAGGGGCAAAGGTTTCATTGTAGTCAATCCTTTCAACTTGGGAAAAACCTTTGGAAACTAACCTTGCCTTAAGTCTTTTAACACTTCCATCTGATGCATACTTAGTTCTGTAGACCCATTTACATATAACAAGTTTTCTTCCTTTTGGAAGAGGAACAAGATCCCAAGTATCGTTCGCTATTAAGGAACGATATTCTTCATCCATAGCTGCATCCCAATATGGATTTCCTAAAGCTTCTGCAAAAGTTTCTGGATCATGATTCTCGAAAACTTGAGCCAAAAGATAAGAGGCTCGCTGAAACTGAGAACGTGTTCGACGTTGATCTCTAGGATCACCGACAAGATCACTAGCTGCTTCACATGTTGAACAGACCCATCGAGGAGGTATTGGTTCCGGTGCAATTGGAGGAACATGAGCAAGCGGAGGTGGATTTTCATCCTCGCTGTCATCATCAGAAACTGGAGTTGGAAACCTGTCAAGGAAGCTGGAAGAAGAAGAAGAAGGCACAATCGCCGAATCAGGCTCGCAGGCCAAAGATGGCACACCCGCCAAGTTAGGCTCACAGGCCAAGAGATTTTCATCAAATTTAACATCTCTTCTAATGATTATATCATGAGAATGTGGCTGAAGAAGTCTATAACCTTTTGCATCTTCAGATTATCCAACAAATATGCACTTTTCAGTTTTAGGCTGCAATGCTTTCCATTTTTCATTCGGAATGTGAGCCCATGCTTCACAACCAAACAAGCGAAAGTGACTTACATCTAGTTTAATTTTACTCCATGCTTCTTCCGGTGTTATACCTTGTAAAACTTTAGTGGGTGTGCGATTAACTATGTAATTTGCACAATTTATGGCCTCATCCCAATATTGAAGACTTAGTCCCTTAGATTGGATCATACAATTAGCCATTTCTTTTAAAGTACGGTTCTTCCTTTCAGCTACACCATTTTGTTGTGGTGTATATGGAACAGTGTGCTGTTGTTGGATTCCTTGTTTATTGCAAAAAGTAGTGAACTTGTTGTTAACATATTCTCCTCCATTGTCAGATCTTAACTTAATAATTTGATGACCAGATTGTTTTTCAACAAGGGCCTTATAGTCCAAGAACATGTTAAATACTTCGCTCTTAAGTTTTAAGAAGTAAACCCAAGTACGTCTGGAGTAGTCATCAATGAATGTTAAGAAATATTTGAAACCAGAAAAGGAAGCAGATGGAAGAGGACCACACAAGTCACTATGCACAAGCTCTAAGGGAACCGAGGCGTGCCAAGAGGCACGTTTGTCAAAACTGTCCCGATGATGTTTTTCGAGTACACAACTAGAACAAACACCATCCTTGCAAGATATCAATGGAAGACCAGTCACCATATTGTCTTCACATAGTTGTTGCAATGAGCGATAATTTAAGTGACCAAATCGCTCATGCCAAAGTTTGCTCAAGTTATCATTATGAGCAACAAAAACAGAAGGAAAAGGTGATGAACTAAAGTTGTTAAATTTGTACAACCTGGTAATATCATCAACAGTTCCAGTAGCAAGGATATTTTGAGGATTTTTAAAATCCTTGATTACAACTTGGTGACGTGTAAACGTCACAGTTTTACCTTCACCTGAATGAGTAATTTGATAGACTGATAACAAATTGCAGGAAATTTTTGGAACACATAATACATCACTGAAATGACCATTTTCTACTGGAACTGTTCCAGATCCTACAATACTTAGAGATCTATCATCACCAACAAATATTTTTTTGGTGTTACATTCATGCATAGTAGAAAAGATGGCTTTATCCTTAGCCATATGATAAGATGATCCAGAATCAATGAGCCATTCATTTGAAGTAGAAGAAGAAGATGCAGTATAAGAGTAACCAGAAGCACAAAGTGCATGTCTATGAGTGTTAGATTCTGAACATGAATCTAGGCTGATGTGGTGCTTCTTCATTGCTGCTTCCAAGGCTGCCATCTTCTTAAAACATTTAGATTCATCATGATTATCTTTCCCACAAAAATTGCAATGACGCTCAGTCTTCTTTCCTTTTGCTTGGATCCTTTGTCATTTTTTAAAGGAGGAGCTGACTGAGAGGGTTTGGGACCCTTGTTGTTTGGCTTATTATTGCGAGAATTCTGTTTCTTGGGAGGCTTGGACTTTTCTTTCTATTGGGACAATAAGGATTTCCCAGATGTATCTGCATTGTTAATTATTCCAAGATGAATGAACTTATATTGCTCTCTAATTAAGGAATCACGAAAGGATTCAAGGCTAGGCTCTTGATAGCTAGCTGCTGGAAAGGATTCTTTCATGCAGTAGAATGTAGATACAAAAACAGAATATGCATGTCCAAGTTTGGAAAGAATATGATAAATAGATTGTTTGTCTTCTTTCTTAATCTTGCATTCTGCACATAATAGTCTAAGAGTTTTATACTTAGATAAATGGTCTTGAATGCATGAAAAATCATTGAGATTCAAGGAAATCAACTCATTCTCAAGTTGATGACCCCGAATTTCATTGTGTTTACCAAACACAGATTCCAACTTTTCCCAAGCTTTATCAGGTTCATCAATGTCAGATATGTGGAATCGCAAATCAATAGAGATTGAAATCCCAATCAATCCACGAGCTTCATCAAATCTATTTGCCCATTTAATTTTCTTATCATCATCAGTGGGTTCTATTTCTTTCCTTGATGTTATCCTGAAAATTCCCCTACTTCGCAGAACATCCTCTATACGATATTTCCATGAGAAATAGTTAGAACTTGTAAGTATAATATCACAAGGGGCGGCCATACTATAAAATACTGTCTGAAAGAATAGAAACTGACTGTCTAGATACAAAGAGCTTGAAAAAATATGCGGTTTAAAAAAAACGGCACTTAAAACTGATTCCGGATGATGATGTTATGCTTGATCAAAGGAAATGTTCAATATGTCCCCAATAGTGACGTGGCAGATATTAACTTGACCAACTAAAAAAAGAACCCCTCTCTTCCAAAAATCAACCTTTGACAATCACTTTACAATAAAGTTACTTTGAAGTGAATCACTTTTGTAGAATAAGTGAGGTTCACTTTTACAATAATGTACTTTTAAATAGTGTGTCAATAAATTAAAAGACTTAAGTGACTCACTTTTATTTTATTTTATTAATGTGAGATGCACTTTTACAATAAAGTAACTTAAAAATAAAAATTGCATGCACTAAAAGTCGCTTGATGAGACTTGAACTCAAGACTTATCAAGGTGTAAAGAAACTTTGGACCAAGTGAGCTAAGTTTGAAAAGTACGTAAAAGTATGGAAAGAGGAAGGAGGTTTTTTTTTTTTTTTTACTCTTCTCTCTTGTTTTCCGTGCTTGCTTTCTTTTCCTACAAATCACAAAAAAAAAAAAACGAAAAACAAAAAAACTTTTTCCACACAATGGGGTTATATCTTGGTTAACTTACCCGAAAAGTCTACGTTTTCAAGTTTTCTCGTTGTTTCTGATTTTCCGTGATCACACAAGGTGCACGGAAAAGAGCATACGTAGCCGAGAAGACAAGAAAAAAACTTTCCCTTACTGGTTTTGATTCGCCGCGATTGTGCAAGGTGCATGGAAAAGAGCATACGCAGTCAGGGAAAACAACAGTCCGAGACTAAAAAATAAAAGATCTAAAAATAAACTGATAAAATATGAGAGATTTATAAAAAATAAAACAAATCTGTCACTGTAACATTATACCTTCAGATTTGCCGAAATGAGTGTTTCTGGAGAAAATAGAAATAGTTTTTCGTAAAATGAAAACTATTTCCCAATGGAAACAGCACTCTGCACGCAATGGAATAGCTCCCACAAGCCACAAATACACAAAAAATCTAAAACCAAAAACCCTTTCAAAGTTTCGGCAACACCGGTTCCAGATCTTGATCAAAACTGAAAGCGGCTCTTCATAAAAACTCTGATACCATGTTAGGGTACACAAGGTACTCCCAAAGGACCGAACACCAAGAATAAACGCTTCACACAAATAGATCACAGATCAATACACCAATGTTTGTCACGTGGTTAAAACCCTCAAGAGGGAAACAGTCCACGGCCCCAGCCAAATAGCTACTTGGAGCAATTTATTATGCAAAAGAAAGAAAGTTACATGAGCTTCTCATAATCGATCAACTAGCCAAGGACCCTCTATGCTCTTTAAATAGAGATCATATACCAATCGGGTGTTAAGCCATGGATCAATGGTAGGTATGATTTAAGAGAAGTTGAACCGTCGGATCATTCTATGTCTAGAACATATCGTGACCGTCGGATTAGAATATTTACAAATGCATACTAACGAAACACAATTTTACCTAACAGATATATTACACAAGTTGATCTTAACTAACTCCTAAGTGTCTAAATATCCTAACAAATTACACATTAAATTAAGACATTAATGTCTAATTCCAATTGAAAATTTAATGCGTACTTTCAATTTAAACTAATTACAATTGGAATTAGAGATCGTGATTTATATACGGATGTATTTGATTTTGCATTCAAATTAAACAAATACATAAACCTCAACCCCCATTTTTAACTTAACATGTTTTGTTTCTAAAAGCATCATATATAAGCACAACTTTAAACAATACTCATAAACCCTACTTAGAAGTGGATTCTTCATGAAAATAAAGAAAAATATGAGACTTCCAATCATTAAATTAGTGTATGTACATGAAATGGAATGGACTATTTTTTTCTTCAAAATATTAGGTTTCCATATATTAGGTGAATGTATCTCCCACTCCAAAACAAGAGGAAAACGTAGGTACATTAATTTACTTATTAAATATTTATGTTCATATGAGGGTTATGAAATTATTAAATTGTCATCCATTTGCATATCATGATTGAATATTTTCCTCATGAGACTCTTGCATCACAAACTCTTGGGGAGTCTGTTGTTACTCTCTCATAGCTAGATTCCTTGCAACTCGATGACTTGCATCATTTTGAATTGTATCAATATGATAGATCGATACCTTCACCTCATGTGACACTAATTGTGACAAGAATATATTCGTGTCTTCTAAATATATATGTTTAATTTGATTCGAAATTTAATAAGTGTGCATGAACTTGTTTTTTTTATAAATGGAAAATAACTTTTAAATGGTGTTTTTTCTGCGGTCTTAAAATGACTATTGATCCTCGACAAAGGAGTCAACTATCTTCCTCGTTTCTATGGAAGAGGAATATTTTTTTTTATAGAAATCTTGAAATGCCAAAGCAATGATAAATGAATTTGAAATGGTGGTATAATTGTAGTGGGTTCATGATACTTGTTTTCTCTTTGTAGTATGTGATTCAATTGTACTCTAAGTTTGATACTTTGGGAACACGTTTCCATTATTTACTATGGGAATTATGTGTCATTTTGCAATCATAAAATTTTTATGTAATCTTATCCTCTCAATACACATGCTTGAGTTTGAATGAAATGAATATAAATCCCATGAGGTATGCAATAGATCTCAGTTGTACTATATTTCCCAAGTGGTTATTCATCTAAAATTGAATACACAAAGCATGAGAACATGTGAATCCTTATTTGTATGGTTGTGTTCTTTGATTGAAAACCTATGGTCTCCTAGAATATATGTATATGTCATAATGTAAATAATCAATGCATCAATTTAATTGTCAAAATTCAACTTTTCCATGGCCCATACAACATATTAAAATGATAATATTCCATTATTTCTTTTATCGACTCTCATTCACTTTGATCATAATGAAATAGATAAATTTTGAATTTTAATTGTTGGGCTCTGAAATTATCTTTTTTTCCCTACTTTGTTTTTCCCTCTTTCCCAGTTTTTGCATCCTATTTACAGCTGAATATTTATCCTTTCCATGAAAACAAGCATGAAGTCCTTATGAATCATTATTACTTATTTCATGTTATTCTTGATTTTACATAATATTATGAACTTTATCTTTCATTTGTGGTAATATTTCATTGGTTTTTAAGAAGGACTCAGAATCTCCAGGCGTACCAAGCGTAACGGCTTGTTGCATTCAGAAATAATTACCTTTCAACATTAGTTTCCTTCTTTATGATCCGGTCCAAGGTTTTGAGGAAGGAATATCAGACGCTTCTCCATGCATATATCTCAAAATCCCCGAGTATCTTCCTCATTAGCTCGAACACGTCAGTCTATGAAACAACTCGAATTTAAAGTTCATTAATTAATGAGTTGATCTTATGCGATGTAATAATAGTTTTAATTGTTCTCATTTAGTTTGATCCTTAAGATCGTAGATCTTCATTGTTGGCCGATATCGATTGAATCGAATGGTTCCATTTTAGCATAAGTACGCACAGGAAATGGGAGCCAAGGGTTGGTAATTTGTAAGAGATTATAGTAGATGAGACTGTAACTATATCTTGATCAAATTAATAAAGGAGTAACAATTCTCATCATTTCTGTGACATACCCATACACCTGACTCACATGCTTATATAAAAATTAATTTATTTCTTTGATTGTATACATAGGTCATGGGTCATGTTAATCCTTTAACATTCATTTTGAAGGATAAAAACCACTATAACAGTCATTTTGTGGCTCACATATCCACTCTGTAACCAAAAAATTCATTTCCACTTTGAACTTGACTTTTTCGCCTTCTGCATTCTGTTGTGGACTTTGGGTAGCGAAAACCTAAGATACGTCATCGCCAATTGTTCACCTTCCACTTTTTTCTTTCTGCCTTTCGCGACGGACTACAGATTGCAGAAAACCATAAAATGATACCTTTACTCATTCACCTTTCGCTTTATGACTCCCGAGTTCCACATTCAACAACGATATTTGGGTAGCAGAAAGCCCAAAATACTTACCTTTATCTTTTAATTTTTGAATTTCCTCTTTTCTCCTTCTGCATTCCACGAGCAGAATTCGAGGTGAGTAAATACAAAAATGATTTAGGCGTGCTATTTTGTTTCCTACTTTCCTCCCTCCACCCTTTCACATTCTTCTACGGATCTCGGGTGCAGAAAACCAACATTTTTCCTTATATTTTTTTTGTTTTCTGATTTTTGCCTCCTGCCTTCCGCAGGCGAAGTTCGGGATGTGGGAATACACCTTTTACTTTGTTATTTCTATTCCTTTTTTTATTTCCACGGGGGGATTTCGTGGTCCAGAAAAAATTAATTCAAATGCATTCTGAATCTGTAATCATGCTTCTAGCCTCCATGAAGTTAAGCAAAATGCATTGGAAACCAAAACGCATATGGAGATGTAAAATGTAGGAAAGTATAATAGCAATAAACTATACTAGAATTTTTAGCAAGCATTCAACACATTCATAATAATTCTCAAACAAATACAATGCATAATTTATACAGAGAATACTTATCTTAAACATTAAGTTATTTTGCAGCTAGCTATGTCACTGCAACGTTCCACTCAACCATAGGCTACTTGTGTTTGTCAATCTCTCAACACAAATGCCACCCTAGAGATGGGAATTATTTGCACAAGGAACTAGGGAACAAAAATTTCACACATAACCACAACACATCAAACAAATCCAATCCAACCTATAGTTGGGTTTATCAGGATGTCTAGCAAAGCCAATACCCAATTAGGTTTATTAGATTGAAGACAGTGACTCAGACATAGCCAATATTCACATTATGGTCCATCCAATCCAGCTAACCATTGGTTTTATCAAGTTGTTCATCCAATCCAGCTAACCATTGGTTTTATCAAGTTGTTCA
Source organism: Pseudotsuga menziesii (assembly GCA_001517045.1). Classification (NCBI taxonomy): domain Eukaryota; kingdom Viridiplantae; phylum Streptophyta; class Pinopsida; order Pinales; family Pinaceae; genus Pseudotsuga; species Pseudotsuga menziesii. Next base: position 135,044 of record LPNX010004117.1, read on the forward strand.
TCCAATCCAGCACACCATTTGGTTTATCATGCTACTTAGGAAGTGATTCACACATGGCCAAATGCACATCAAGACTCATCCAAGCCAACCTACAGTTGGTTTTATATGGTTGTTCAGCCAAGCCAATATACAATTGGTTTTATCAGGATGTCAGGGAAGCCAATATACAATTGGGTTTATGAGGCTCTCAGCCAAGCTAATCTACATTTGGGTTTATCAGGATGCTAAGGCAGTGTCAAGGAAGAATTGCTAAGCTAGTGAGATCATTCATAGGGCTAGGGACACCTCCACAAGATCTATCACTCCTAGCATCCACAATACCTACACAACCAACATAAGGAAGTATCCCCTTCTTTGTTGCATAGTCCCTGAGGACATACCTTCCCTTCCATTTCTCTTCAAGGTGTGCATAGAGGATTAACCATCCAGTGTTATATTTTTGTGAGGTTCCTCTCTTTACTAGGTTTATAAGGCCAATTCTGGGCCTCTTCCACTCCTAAGTATTTCATACAGTTCAGACCCAAACCAGGGTACACATAACAAAAAACCATAAGGTGACAGAAAAAAATAGGGTTCCCCTCTGTAACACAGACAACCAAGGTTCCATACCACTCTATAATAGATAAAAACAAGGTTCCACCCAAGTATAGATGAAGAGATACACTGTAGAACGTGAAACAAATGTCTCTGCTAGCTCTTTCTACGTCTGTAGCATGAAACTCCGCATGAGTATATTGATCGAATGAATTGATGATGGAGTTAATCATTATGCATGAATGAGGAGGAACAGATGGGTACATATTCTTGGTTATTTATTTCCCCATAAGCAAGAATACAAGTTCCCCCTGGATGTAGGTTTTCTCAAGCACGAAATTGACTGTCATTCCTATCCATTCCCAAGGCATTAACCGCCTCAAGAACCTTCTAGAAGAATTGAATGATTGAGTGCAGATGATAAAAAGGGTAGTTGAGAGCTTAAGGGTTCTCCCATCGAGATCTGGATTAACCCTATTGACTCAAGGGTTAGATTAAATCCCCTCCCTATTCCTTGTGGAGTCATGCCCACATCTCCTTTGTTGCATTGCATAGCCAGTTGTGGGTATTTTATTAAATTTCATATTTACATGATGTCTCAAAATATATTGTGCCTAGATAGCATTGTAACCATCGACATCAATTTTAATCAACAATACACAAAACACGAAATCGATGGCAGTCCTTAGCCTTGATATCGCCTCCATGATTTAATAATAGTAATCACATCATGTACAATTTTAATACCATGGGTTCCAAATAGATGTATTAAATTCCCCTCCCCCTTACATTAGCACTTTCCTTAGTGTTCTGCAAAATTTAACAAAAATGGATGTGCCACTCTCAAGGCATCCTCTAGCTCCCACGTAGCCTCATCAGGACTATAGTGCTTCCACTCCACCTTTACTTGTCCAAGAGCTCAGTTCCAAATAACTATGAACTTCTTATCAAGGATGCACAATGGATCACTTTGGAACTCTCCCTCGGATTCCAGCTGGATCACATCCCAATTAATCATATGGTTAGGATAATGTACATATTTCTCAAGAAAATAAATACGAAAAATATTATGAGCTCTAGTGCTCGCAGGAAATACAAGTCTATATGCAACTGACCCTATTATTTCAAACACTTCAAATGGCCATGAATATCTAGGTGATATCTTGGCACAACTCCGAAGCTTCACAGAACTCTTCCTTGGCCTAACTCTAAGATAAGCATGATCCCCAATACTGAACTCCCTATGCACTCTATGCTTATCTGCATATCTCTTTTTTTTAATCTTAGGATGATTTCAGGTTCTTCCTAATTTTTGCAACCTCTTGTTCCATTTCCTTAAGCAATTTTGGACAAATCACAATCATGTTTACTATTATCCCAAGTCACTATTTTCCTACAACTTCTTCCATACAAGGCCTCATATGGACTCATTCCCAATGATTCTTGTTGTCCATTATTATATGCAAAATCTACCAAGTTTAAATAATCCTCCCATTCGGTTGGTTCATCCATTACATACATGTGAATCATGTCTTCGAGCACCTAATTCACTCTCTTTTTTTTCCCATCGGATTGAGGATGGTAAGCAGTGATAAAGTTCAGCTTTGTTCCCAGATCTTCAAGAAGACCCTTCCAAAAGTTGGAAGTAAAATTGGTATCTATGTCAGAATTTATTGCCTTAGGAAATCCATGCAATCTAAAAATATCCTTCATGAAGATATTTTCAACGGAATTAGCTTTACATGTGGACTTAACTGGTATAAAATGTGATTCATTTGTCAAATTTTCCACCACAACCATAATGGAATCATGTTGTCTCACAATCATTGGAAATATTGTAATAAAATCCATGGAAATGACTGCCCATTTCCATTTCAGAACTAGTAATTCTTGCAATATGTGGAAATTGAACCCAGTGTTAGAACAATTACACTCACATCAATTGCCAATTACACATGCAAAATTACTCAGAAAAGAGACTGAATATGGATCTCAACACTAAACTGTATTGAATAAGTGTACAATAGCCAACCCTGTGAAGTCATAGGCTTCCACTATAAATAATTACATAAGGGATTCGAATGCATGAAGATGCCATTCGAATGTAGTCAAAAGAAGGCTTACTAAATGTAATCAAATCCCCCATAGGTGCATAAAGCAATTTCCAAAACTGTCTAGGAGCTCACGAATTGGAAAAATCAATTAGGTAAGCTAATAATGGATGGAAGTACAACTCATACATGCTTTTCATAGGAGAAAATAGTGGAGGTTGTGGAGGACAAAAAACAAGTTAACTTCACCTAGTCAAGCTTTCCCATTTGCCTTAAAACACTGAAAAAGCAGGCAATAAAGCAGAAAAAGCAGAAATGCGCTAGGGAGGCTAGGAATAAAGTAGATTTGAATCCAGGAGGTTTCCCAAGTGCTCCATGACTCAAAATTAGCAATTTTTACCACTATGGATGTGTAGATGACAACTTCCATAAGGTGGAATATGGAAACTAGGAAAATAATACAAAAATAGATTAATTAATGTCTAAGGTAGCTAACTATGGGTTGATTATTCTAACACCCCCCCTTAATCCTGACTTATGAGTAAAATATTAGAAAATTATAGGGCCTAGAAACAAGGCTTAGTCACCCTTTACATACTGCATGTCCATTTAACCAAGGAAAGAGGCAAAAACCCAGTGGGAAAATCCTCCCTTAAACCTGGACTGTAAAACAAAATTTGGAAATCTTGTCATCACTCATGCTTCATAGCATTATCAGCAATCCCCAACAGTGATTTGAGGTTGTTGAATGTCTTCTCACAAAAAACTTTGGTGAAGATATCAGCTACTTGTTCTGAAGATGAACAGAAGAGTAGGTGAATGGTGCCATCATGCACAGGCTGTCTGATGTAGTGCATATGGATCTCAATGTGTTTGGTTCTCTGCTTCTGAACTGGATCATTGAAAATTCGAACAATACTCTGATTATCACAATAGATAGTAGTTGAGTATTCTTATTCGAAGCCACACTCTCCAAGTAACCCGTGCAACCATAAACATTGAGTTGATGCATTTACAACTCCTCTGTACTCTGCTTTTGTAGATGAGAGTGGAATGGCACCCTGTTTCTTGCTTGACCAGCTGATTGGCCCTTCTGCAAGCATGAAAACATATCTTGATGTTGACTTTCGATCTATGTTGTCACCTACCCAATCACTGTCAGTAAACCAAATCAAATCAAGATCAGATTTTGCTTTATAGAAGATCCCATGTGTCCTTGTTCCCTGAACAAAGTTAAGGATCCTTTTGGATGTTTTCCAATGGATCTCATGAGGATAATCCATGTATCTATAAGCCACACTTACTGCATAATAAATATCAGTTCTAGTATGTGTAAGATACAACAAACATCCAATCAATTGCCTATACATTGTATTGTTTACCATAGGTGAAGAATCAGCTTCTTCAAGCCTCACTCCTGAAAGGAAAGGAGTCTTGCTTGGCTTGCAATCCTTCATTCTGAATTTGTTTAGAAAATCCAAGGCATAATTGGACTAGTGCACCTTGATTCCAGCTTTGGTTTGAGCAATCTTGAGCCCCAAGAATTGGCTCAATAGCCCCAAATCTGTTATGGAGAAGGCTTGGTTCATTGCACCCTTCAAGGAAGCAATTTCATCCTTTGAGCTTCCTGTAATGAGAAGGTCATCAACATATAAAAAAATGATCATTAATGAACCATTAATCAGCTTCAAATAGACATTTGGATCTGATTTGCATCGAACAAAATTCAGTGATAGCAGAACGCTATCAATCTTGGCATACCAAGCCGTAGGGGCTTGCTTAAGCCCATACAACGACTTCTTTAGCCTGCACACAAGAGATGGGTTAGTAGAAAATCCTTGAGGCTGCTGCGTGTATATCTCTTTAGTGAGATCTCCAATCAGGAAAACACACTTCACATTGCTTTGAAGCTGTAATGTCTAAGGCTAGCCTGATGGAGTCCATCTTTGCCACTGGTGCAAAGGTCTCATTGTAGTCTATGCCATGAACCTGTGAGTAGCCCTTAACTACCAATATGGCCTTGTACTTCAGAGGTGAACCATCAGCAGCAAATTTGGTCTTGTACACCCACTTACACTGAACTAGCTTCCTCCTTGGGGGAATATCAACCAGCTCCCAAGTGTTGCTCTTCTGGGGTGAGCTGAACTCTTCCTTCATGGATGCTTTCCATATTGGATCTTCTGCTGCATATTCATATGTCTGAAGATCTGATTCAACCATCAGATAGCATTTCTCAGCAAACATAGGATCTTTCATGCATAGAGCACTCTCAAATTGAGATCTAGTCCTCCTAGGGTCATTGGGATTTCCAACTAGTTCTCCAGCTGCATGAATGGTCTTGGATGCCCATTTTGTCCTTGTAGGGATGTTAGGATCTGCAATTAAATCATCACTATCAGAAATATCATAATCAGCATGTTCAACTATCTCTTCACTTACATTCAGAGGTTCTAGTGGTGAAGAGGATTCTCCAACTTCCACTGCTGCTAGGGGCTCTTCTTGAAACTGAACGCACCTTTCAATGAAGGCTTTGTTTGTTCTTAAATTTATCAACTTGTACCCTTTTGAATCTTCATATTACCCAACAAATAGACACTCTTGGCTTTGGAGATGCAAATCCTTCCTCTTTTCTGTTGGAATTCTAGCCCAAGCCCTTGAGCCAAAAATCCTGAAATGGGTCACATCTGGCTTGTGCCCACTCCATGCTTCGAAAGGAGTCATACCATCAAGCTGTTATGAGGCACCCTATTTTGGATATAGGCTGTATAGTTTATAGCTTCAGCCCAGTACTTTGGTGGCAAATTCTTAGCCTCCATCATGCATGTTGCCATCTCTTTCAGTGATGTGTTCTTCCTCTCAGCAACACCATTCTACTGTGGTGTGTAAGGGATAGAATGCTGCATCTGAATACCTGCATCTGCACAATATTGAATAAAATCAGACTTGACATACTCACCACCATTGTCATATCTGAGGACCTTGAGTTTCCTCCCAGACTAGTTTTCAACCAAAGCCTTAAAGACTTTGAAGAGGCCAAAAACTTTAGACTTGTGTTTCAGGAAGTAAACCCAGCAATACCTGGAAAAGTCATCTATGAAAGTCAATGCATATTTGGCCTAAATCATGGAAATATGAGGGAATGGGCCAGCAACATCACTGTGGATCAACTCAAGAGGTACAGAGGTTCTCTTGTGACTAGCTCTCTCAAATTTATGCTCTGGGTGTTTTCCTAGGATGTAACCTTGACAGACTCCTTTGTAAAAAAAATTCTTAGGTAACCCTATGACCATTTTGTTTTCACTAAGATCAGAAAGATACTTGTAATTTAGGTGGCCAAATATTTCATGCCAAAGATTGCTTGCGTCATTAGCATGAATCAGAAGAAAATATGGGTTTGAGTAGGGTAGGAAGTCTGAGAACATGTGTACTTTCGAAGTATGATTTGCAACTCCTTTTGCAATGACTTTACCACTTGAGATCTCTGTGATCTCAACTTCATCAGGGGAGAATATGACCTTCTTTGGAGACCTTGTGTGAGTCATCTGATACACTGATAAGAGGTTAGAGGCAAGACCTGGAACATACAACACATTGTTGAACTTACCATGGTCAAGATCAATCCTCCCTTTGCCCAAACTTTCAATGAGAGAGTCATCTCCCAGTACTATTGGTGGAACTTTTGACATGTCAAGTGAGGTGAATGCCTCCTTGGTCGAAACCATATGTCTTGAAGCTCCAGAATCAATGATGAAACTAGGTGATCTTGATGTGTCAGCAACCAATGCATGAACTCTCTCTCTGTCTTCTGAATTTGATCCTCCTTCCCTCTTCTTTGAGCTGTCTGGAAGGGAGATGCCATTCTTCTCTAGGATTTGGGTCAGCATGTCTGTTTTTGTCTTCATGCAGGGGCTCTTAGAATGATTGCCCTTACTATAGTATGCACAATTGCTCATTTCTCCTTTGTTCTTCTTCTTCTAGTAGTTCTTCTTGGAACCTTGAGGCTCCTCTAGAGACTTGTTCTTGTCTCTCTTTTGCTCAGGTGGCTTTTCAAATTTCTTTTTGCTTTTTGAATCCACCCTCAAATCTCCAGCAACCAGATATTGGTCTTTGGATGGTTTGATGGATCCCATCATCACCAATTTATCTTGTTCTTGTGTGAGAGATTCCATGAAATCTGCAAGGCTAGGCATCTTCCAGGTTCGAGCTGTCAACTTTGTGGCATAGAAGGTCGAAAAAAACACTGAATAGTCAGGGAAAAGCTTTGAGAGTATCTCCAAGACCATCTAATCATCCTTCTTTTAGATCCCACATTGTTTTAGCTGCAAAACAAGTGCTTTGAACTTGGAAAAATAGAGTTGCAGGGATTCAAATCTATTGGGACTCAGGGAGATCAATTCATTTTCAATTTGATGTCCCCTCATCTCATCTGTCTTTCCAAAAAGATCAACAAGATTCTCCCATACTTCATTTGGTGATGTCAATCCATCAATATGGAAAAGGAGGTCTCTGGATATACTTAGACATAGGAGACCATAGGCCTCATCCCTCCAGTTGTGCCAGTTTATCTTCTCTCCAGCTGCATTGGGCTCTGCTTCTGTTGCCATAGTCACTCTATAGAGGCCTTTCACTCTCAATAGTATCTCCATCTCTGTTTTTCATTCAAATAAATTAAATGGAGTCAAGATGATATTTTGAGATTGATCTATAGCTCAGAAATTGTCCCGTCAGTTAGCAGAATGCTCCCAGTCAATGATGTCAAACCTGAAAAACAAATTGGAAGGAGATAAATTGATATCAAAAGGCTCTGATACCATGTGGAAATTGAACCTAGTGTTAGAAAAATTACACTCACATCAATTTCCAATTACACATGCAAAATTACTCACAAACGAGACTGAATATGGAGCTCAACACTAAACTGTATTGAATAAGTGTACAATAGCCAACCCTGTGAAGTCATAGGCTGCCACAATAAATAATTACATGATGTATTTGAATGCATGAAGATGCCATTCGAATCTAGTCAAAAGCAGGCTTACTAAATCTAAGCAAATCCCCCATAGGTGCATAAAGCAGTTTTCAAAACTGTCTAGGAGCTCACGAATTGGAAAATTCAATTAGGCAAGCTAATAGTGGATGGAAGGACAAATCATACATGCTTTTCATAGGATAAAATATTGGAGTATGTGGAGGACAAAAAACAAGTTAACTTCACCTAGTCAAGCTTTCCCATTTGCCTTAAAACACTGAAAAAGCAGGCAATAAAGCATAAAAAGTAGACATGCTCTAGGGAGGCTAGGAATAAAGTAGATTTGATTCCAGGAGGTTTCCCAAGCTCTCCATGAATCAAAATTAGCAAGTTTGACCACTATGGATGTGTAGATGACAACTTACATAAGGTGGAATATGGAAACTAAGGAAATAAGACAAAAATGGATTAATTAATGTCTAAGGTAGCTAACTATGGGTTGATTATTATAACACAATAAACATGTTGGGTGTTAATTCTCAACCTTCACTTGCTGACATTTCATGCACTGAGAAATATACTCAGTAATGTCATTTTTCATTCCCGGCCAAAAGTACTGCTTTCTATCTATAGCAATTTTTTTCCGATATCCTGGGTCACAAGAATATGAAGTTTGATGGATCTCATCCCTAACAATTCTCCTCAATTCCACCACATTTCGAATTTAGAATATATTCTTATAAGTAAATAATTTCATCTTCTTGCAATTTATCTTCCTCGTACTTCCTTTCAAGGCTTAGCTACTGCAAATTGGATGTTCTCTTCACGTACATTTAATCCTCAGAAAAATGGTTGATAATTTGTTGCCTAAAATTTGATTGGAAAATGCTGATAGATGTTGCATGCATTTCATGTACCTTCCTACTCAATGCATCAGCCACCTTGTTTTCTTTTCATTTTATGTGTTTGATTTCAAAACCGATTTCACACAAAAACTCCAACCATCTAGATTTTCTAGCAATTAAAGTTGGTTGATCAAATAAGTATTTCACACCACAATGGTTTGTCGTTAGCTCAAATTTCCTTCCCATTAAGTAATTCCTCCACATCTTGAGAGCATGTAGTATGGCCTCAAGTTCTAAATCATGAGTAGCATAGTTCTTCTCATGTTCTTTCAACTTTCTTGACTCATAGCATACCGCGTGGTTGTATTGCATAAGAAATCCTCCAATTCCTTGATTGCATATATCGGTACACACCACAAAGTCTTTTTCCGGGCCGACAATTTTAAAAATTGGTGCACTTGTGAGAATATTGTTAAATTGTTTGAAGCTCTCCTCACATCTTGGTGTCCATAAAAGCATTATCCCCTTCCTTTTCAAGGAAGTTATTGAATGTGCGACCTTGGAGAATCCTTCAATGAACCTCTTGTAGTACCCTGCAAGTCCCATAAGGGATATCACATCTGCCACATTTCTTGGAGTTGGACAATTCATAATGGCTTCAATCTTCTCACGGTTCACAGATATTCATTCATTTGAGATAATGTGACCCAAATAATGAATTTTATCTTTATAAAAGTCACATTTTCTCAACTTCGTATACAACTTATGCTCCCTAATCAATTTCAATGTTATTCTCATATGTTCTTCACTCTCTTCTTCATTCTTAGAATACATAAGATTGTCATATAGGAAGACAAGAACAAACTTGTCTAGATACTTACTAAAAAAACTATTCATGAGACACATGAATGTAGCTGGTGCATTTGTGAGACCAAATCGTAGCACAACAAACTCAGAGTGTTCATACCTTGTTCTAAAGGTTGTCTTATGAATATATTCCTGTTTAATCCTTACCTAATGGTAACTACACCTCAATTCAATCTTTGAAAATACCTTTGCTCCTCTCGTTTGATAAAAAAGGTCATCAATTCGAGGTAAAGGGTATTTATTCTTCATAGTAACATTGTTCAATTGTTTGTAGTCAATACATAACCTGAGTGTTCAATATTTGTTTTTCACAAATAGAACTGGTGCTCCACACTGGGATACACTCAGTCTAATATATTTCTTTTCCAACAACTCTTGTAACTGCATTTTTATCTCTAGAAATTCTAGTGTGCTCATCATGTAGGGTGTCTTCAACATTGGTGCTACTGTAGGCACAAGGGAAATTTTAAAATCAATGTCTCTCTTTTGAGGAGGCCCTGGAATCTCATTAGGAAAAACATCCCTGAAATCTTGCAGCACATGAAAGTCCTCCAACTTAGGAGTTTCATTTTTTGTTTCCTCCAAGGCATGGGATCCATACAATATAAACCCTTTCCTACAGAACTTTTTCAGCTGCATTGCTGAAATCTACCTGATAGAAATCAGCTTTGGAATTCCTCTACAACCCTTGGGTTTCCTTCTTCATCCATGCATTCAAATGTATTATTGTAACACTCAAGCTTAACTCTGTGTGCTTCTAACTAGTCCATTCCAATGAGAATATCATAGGAACCAAGTGGTAGAATATTCAAGTTTGCATAAGTGTATATAGCCCATCCATGACTAATGGAAATTTCTCTACCGCTTCACTAACTTTTCTGAAGGTTCCATTAGCTAGTTGAACTAACCATGATTCACTATGCTTTAATTTATTAAAGGCACAAATATCAACAATTTTATGAGTAATATAACTGTGAGTAGATCTAGGGTCAATCAAAACAGAAGAAGATTGCTCATCAATATTACCTTCGACTTCAACCACAGTTGATTGATGATTTGCCTAGCAGTCCTCTAGCGCTGCATAGATTCTAGGGGTGGTCCTTGCCACTTGACCCATATTTTTAGCTCCTTGGATTTTGTGAACTTGACTTACATTCCCATTCTAATGAGGACAGTTCCTACGCATATGGTTTCCTCCACATCCCCAACATTGGACTGGTTCTCTTGGATCCATTGGATCTCCCAGCCTATCTCCCATCATCCTGGATAGCTTAGTCACATCTTGTAATGGCTTCCTTTTCTGATTTCAGAAGTGATAGGGTTAGAAACCTTTCTTCATTTGGTCAAACTTCTCATTATTTTTTTACTTCCATGCCTTATAGAAATCAGGTTTTCTTTTGTTCTGGTCATATCAATACTTGGCCTTCCTTATAGACTCTTTTATAGTTCGAGGTTCATCAAACTTAATCCTATATTTATATGATTGAGGTAACCCACTTAGAAAATGCTGAATTTTCACTTTATCATCTTGGATATACCTGACATACCTCAAAATCTCCAAGAATTTGTTTGCATATTCTTCCATGGTCAACTGTCCCAATCTCAACTCATGGAACTCTTTGATCTTATCATCATAGTACCTATGAGAGAGGTACATATTCTTGAAATATTTCTCAAATTGCTTCCACACAATATTTATTTCATTGATATTATTCACTTTCCTAAGGTGCTCCCGCCATATAGATGCTCTTTCATTTAAGTTTAAAATGGCTACCCTTTCATTCATATTTCCAGACTAGTCTTGGATTTGGAAATACTTTCTTATCCCAAAAATCCAAGCTTCGACTTCTTGTACGGAATTTACCTCACCATCAAATGTAGGAGGATTTTCCTTCTTAAATTCCCCATGTGAACTATTCTGGTAATGCCTCCTTCTCTTATTCCTGTGACATGAAGAGCTTGAACCCCCAATGGATTCTTTCAAGTCATATGATCCACTAGAATACCTTTTTCTAGAGATGTTGAACCTCTTGTGGGGATTTTTTCTTACACTACTCCCACTCCTTTATGTATTTGTTTTCCGATGTACAGAGTTCATCTGCCTTTGGATGTTTTTCAATATCTGTAGCATGGCTGCATTCAACTAATTTTGTTCTTCCTGAGGTTTAATTAACCTTTCATTATATTCTCTACAACTTTGCAACTCCACCGTTAGGATCCTCATGGTGGCTACAATATCTCGGGGACTTGTTATAGCTGATTTTACCACACCATGTGAATCCCACTTGTATGGCCTTCCCCTATCCCTTTGCAGACTCCTTAGACCCCTTGGACCATTTTTTGCCCTTTGATGTTTCCTAGACCATCCCTAAAAGCATGAAAAAATTGCTATATGTGACTTTTAAACCCCTTATCACGTATATATGTGGGTTTGACCCCTAAAACTGCGTACATCTAGATGTGTACAAAATCCAAATCCTTTTGGAGTTTTCCTTGACATGGATCCGACTCACTTGACTCCTAGCCTTCCATATGCCTTCAGATCACTCGGATTCGACCTTTCATTACCCCATTGAAAAGCTGTATAAGGAACCCTTTGGATACATTGAAGGCATAAGAGAATTGAAAGCAAAGAAACTATAGTCCATTGTTGCCAGAACTTGTGCTTGAGTCTGCATCCCTTTGTCCCTTGGAGCACTTTGGTGTTCTTCCCAAGGTTTCCTTTTGCTTGTGAGATTTCTATCGAGAGATGGAGGATTGAGGTGGTGGAGGCCCAAGTGGGGGATTCAGTTTCTCCGATTCGCAGACGTGCCGATAGAGGTTGTATTTATTGTAATCTCTAATTTTATATTAATAGAAATATCTTTTCATGTCCAATAATGTATGTTTGAATGAATGTTTTATCCATGGATGATTTCAAATGCTTATACGTTGTTGATTATATATGCTAGAGTAGATCTAACACCAATATATATAGTATGCTTGTATTGTTTACTTGTTGTTGAGGAAGTGATTCACCAATTCAAGCTGAAGTTGGAAATCTCGACAGGAATCTACTTCAGCCATCCGAAATAAGGTACGAGGTATGATCCTTTAGTGTTAGATGTTTGATTTCTCTTGCATATTGGAAAGGATTGATTTATGGAGTCCAGATGTCTGTTGTGGTACCCCAAGCCATAGGAATTTCTCTGGGTAACAGAATTCAGGACTCCGCTAGGGAGTTCCTAGTAGATGTTTTTTGGGGGTTTTTCTATCGGCATTCAATGATTTTGAATTGCTCTTTTTTCTCTGTTTATGTGTCGGGTCTGGGGGCATGTTTGCCTGGTAGCATCTAATTGGTGTGAAGTTTGTCTCAACTTGTCTGTTTTCCTTTATTTTTATGCACCTTTCTTCATAAATGCGAGTTTTTAACTCACAGTCGCGTATATATGCGGGTTTCACTACTATTTCCATGTACACATGTGGGTTTGCTGCGAATAGTCACTTATGCCCTTAGTTTTTCCTTCTAGAGGAAGATTGATTGTTGCTAGGTGAATTTTGATGATTGCTGAGTCTCCTTTGACACTGCTAGAGTGTGTATACACCTCTGTTTCTGACCAAAGATGTTTTTTTAGGGTAAAATTTCTTTTTTGAAGAATGTTCTTCTCATTGCATTTTCGATTTTTTGTTTTGGGATTAGTGCATTAGATTTATTTTACCTTAGTGCTTTTCTTGAGTGCTACTTGATTGTGCTTGCAGAGTCTGGGGGTTGTAGAGTCATTCTTTTTTTTTAATATCTCATTTTCATTTCAAAAATCCAAAAATATTCGATTATCGTTATGCATTGCATCTTGCATTTTGCATAGTACTTGCACTAGATTTGCTTTGGAGTATTAGTCATAATTTCATATAGGAAAGCTTGCATTTATCATTTGAAGAAAATTGTGCATTTCACATAGTAGAATACCCTGTTTTTCATGGACACAATGCATTTGCATTGATTGTTAGGTGTGCATTTTGCTTCATGTTGTGTCATAACGCCATTAGTTGCACGGCCATATACCTCTTTGAGTAATAAAGCCAATTAAAATCAGCGCTTAATTAAAATGAACTACACTATTTTATTTGATAGGGTTCACCAACAACATTAGGTTTTAGGGTCTTGGAATAGTTCATTGTGAGTAAATTCTCTAAGATCGCTAAACAACAACATGTATGTGTCTGTCCAGGTGAGTGTGTGAAATTCCTTGGTATAACCAGTGTTTCTCAGGATGCTCCTCTCATAAGGGAGTTAAGCATGAGGCATTGTGAGCGGTTATTGATTGGGATGACCCCTAGTCATAACTGAGTAGCACCAGAGATATTTCCAGGATTGTATTCCATATCTGGGGGATCTTTCGAGGGTTTTAGGCTTTGTTACCCTTCCCATACAGTCAATCCCAATTGCGACTGTTCACCTGAGCATTGATTATATTGAGGTTACCTTAGTGGCCTTACCTAGGATATCGAGGGCGTACTCTGAAGGGGTTATTCTATGGGTCTCCTGGCCAGGTTGGGGTTGGACAGCACAGTCACTTTACGCGTTAAAGTTGAGGGACACAATAATTGGTTACGTACCTCCACTTGTTGTGTATGGGAGTCTCAAGCCTCTCCTAGGTGAGAAATACCTGCTTCATTCGAGAGCTCATTTATCCTTCCTTTGATTGCTTGCGTTTGGCTTTATATTTTATTGGTGTATGCTCTATGAACGTTAGCTTGCCTATGGTTTTTGTAATTAGAGATTCTTTTATATTTTTTGAGTCATTGTGGATTCGGGTGCGGCTCCTTGCTGTTCTTGTCGTTTAGTAGGAATTCTGCCTTCTACATCTCCTCCTCCTTTGGGAGAGAGAGATAGACATTCTAGGTGGAATACTTTGCACATTGATTCACACATGATGGGAGACCATATTGAAGGTATTCCTAAACCACCTTCTCTCATTCATGTGGAAGATGGGGAGTTTACTCCTACTTATGATCCTTCACCTGATTTGACTGAGTTAGGTCCTGTAATTTCTAAGATAGGTACTTTTCATGATAGACCTACTTACTCTAGTACTAATCCCCCATTGACGCATTGCTGGTATGGAATGACGGAAGATGATGGGACTCATTTTGAACCCATGAGCAGCAGTTATGGTAGTTATGGTATGTCTGGTTTTCCCACACATGATTTGGCATTTCATGTCGAGTCTAAGTTTGAGCCTAACACTACGCCTGGGGAACTCTCATTCCTTGCCATGTGGAGAGGTTTGGGAGCACAAGTCAGATTCCACCTTCCATCTCGGCGGTGGAAGCTACATCACATATTCCTCCTAGGCCTAGGGTTATTGATCCTATTCGGATACCAAATCCAAGACGAGTGACTATAGGGAACAACACATACATAATTTCACAGGTCCCTTCATCCTCTATCCCTAGTTCTTCGAATGTTCACCCTCCACCTCATTCACATGGTCCTTCGGGTCGGAATGTTGCTATGAGTCATGTCCGTACTGCTGCTTTTCGATCAGTTGTGTCTCAGGTTCAAGTACCTCTTGTTGTTTCAAGAGGTCGTATTCATACATCTAGAGTCATGTTACTACTTCTAGAGCATATATTCCTACTTTCGGAATGTATATTCCTACTTCTAGAGCGTATATTCCTACTTATGGAGTATCTCATGGGACATCTCATGCGATGACTATTATAGCTGATTTTACCACTCCAGGTGAATCACACTTGTATGGCATTCCCCTATCCCTTTGCAGACTCCTTTGACCCCTTGGACCATTTTTTTTCCTTTGATGTTTCCTTGACCATCCCTAAAAGCATGTGAAAAATGATATACGCGACTTTTAAACCCTTAATCACGTATATACACGGGTTTGACCCCTAAAACCGTGTACATCAGGATGTGTGCATAATCCAAATCCTTTTGGAGTTTTCCTTGACATGGATCCGACTCACTTGACTCTTGGCCTTCCCTATTGTTATAGCGGATTTCACCACACTAGGTGAATCACACATTGTATGGCCTTCCCCTATCCCGTTGTAGACTCATTATTCCCTATGTACCATTTGTTTTCTTTTGATGTATCATTGACCATCCCTAAAAACATTAGAAAACTGATATACGTGGCCTTTTCCTCGATAACCGTGTACATACATGGATATTCCCTCGATAGTTGCGTACATCGGGATGTGTGCATAATCCAAAACTGTTGGACCATTCCTTGACTTGGATCCGACTCATATGACTCCTGGCCTTCCATATGCCTTTATATCGCACGTATTCGACCTTTCAGTATCACTTTGAAAAGCTATATAAGGAACCATTGAGACATTGAAAGCATAAGAGAGAATTGAGAGTATCGAAACTATAGTCCATTGTTGCCAGATCTATACTTGAGTCTACATCCCTTTGTCCCTTTGGAGCACTGTTGTGTTCTTCCCAAGCTTGCCTTTGTTAGTGAGCTTGCTATCAGAGTGATGGAGGATTGAGGTGGTGGAGTCCCAAGTGGGGGATTCAGTTTCTCTGGTTTGCAGACATGCCGTCAGAGGTTGTCACTTGTAATCTCTGATTCATATTAATAGAAATATCTTTTCCTGTCCAGT
>LPNX010004117.1:151209-199544 GCA_001517045.1 Pseudotsuga menziesii
AAATTGGAGACTCTGCTGGGGAGTTCCTAGTAATTGTCCTTTGGGGGTTGATCTCTTGGCATTCAATGTATTTGAATTTCTCTCTCTCTCTTGTTTCTGTGTCGGGTATGGGGGCATGTATGCCTGGTAGAGCCTGATTGGTGTGAATTTAGTCTCAGCCTGTCTGTTTGCCTGGAATTTTTTGCATCTTTTTCTTCCTGTACGCGGTTTTGTCACTTACAGTCGCGTATACACGCGGGTTCCTTTGGTATTTCCGCGTATACACGCAGTTTTACTGCGCACAGTCGCGTATACGCTGATTTTTTACCTTTTTGTGGAAGATAGTAGATTGCTGGGTGAATGTTGTTAGTTGCTGAGTCTCCTTTAGCACTGCCTGAGTCTGTTAATACTTCTGTTTTTTACTAGAAACGTTTTTTTTTAACCTAAATTTTTTCTTTTAGGAAAGTTCTTGTCATGGCATCTTTGAGTTTTTGTTTGAGATTAGTGCATTAGAGTCCTTTTGCCTTAGTTCTTTGCTGGAATGTTGTTTATGTGTGCTTGCAGAGTCTGGGGTGGTTAGAGTCATTCTTTTGCTTTTTTTATCTCTTTATTTTCAAAAAATCCAAAAAATATTTGCTTATCATCATGCATTGCATTATGCATTTTGCATTGTACTTGCATTAGATCTAGATTTGCTTTGGAGTAATAGTTAGGAATTCATATAGGGAAATTTTCATTCAGCATTTGAAGAAGAAATTGTGCATTCACGTAGTACGCATACCCTGTTTTCATGGACACAATGCATTTGCATTGATTGTTAGGTGTGCATTTTACTTCTTGTTGCGTCATAACACCATTAGTTGCACGACCATATCCTATTTTTGAGTAATAAAGCCAAACTAAAATCAACGCTAAATAAAATGAATTACACTCTTTTCTTTTCTAGGGTGCACCAACAAGCTTAGGTTTTAGGATCTTGGAATAGTTCATTGAAAGTTAATTCTCCAAGATCACTAAACTACAACAACTAGGTGTCTGTCCAGGGAGTGTGTGAAATCCTTTATATAACCAGCGTTCTCAGGAAGCTCCTCTCAAAAGGGAGTCAAGCACTAGGCAGTGTGAGCAGTTGTTGATCGGGATAACCCCTGGTTGGTAACTGTGTAGCACCGATGATATAGCTAGGACTGTATTCGTATCTGGGGGCTCTTTCGAGAGTTTCGGGCTTTGCTACCCTGCCCATATGGTCAATCCCGCCTGTGATTGTCCGCCTGAGGGTTGATTATATTGAGGTGACCTTAGTGACCTTACCTAGGATATCAAGGGGGTACGTGTAGAGGTTATTCTGCATGTGTCCCGGCCAGGTTGGAGTCAGAAAACACAGTCGCTATACGCGTTGAAGCTGAGGGCCACAATAATTGGTTTCTAACCTCCGCTTATGGTGACAAGGGCCTCTCAAGCCTCTCCTAGGAGAGACATACCGGCCACATTTGGGAGCTCACTTATCCAGACCTTGTTTGCTTGCTTTTGGCTTTAGATTTGATAGCGATTGCTCTGTGCACACTAGTTGGCCTAGGGTTGACGTAAATAGAGAGTCTTGGTTTTTTTGTTGAGTCATTGTGGAGTCGGGTGCGGTTCCGCGCCATTCTCGTCGGTTAGTAGGACTTTCGCCTTCCACTTATCCTCCTCCTTTGGGAGAGGGGCCTAGTCGGTCCAAGAGGACTGTGTCACACATTGATTCACACACCATGGAGGATCATTCAGAGATTATTCCTGACCCACCTCCTCCTATTCGTATTGACGATGGGGAACTTACTCCTACATATGATCCCTCACCTGACCTAGCTGAGATCGGTCCCGTTATTTCCCAAATAGGATCTTTACATGATATACCTACTCATACTAGGCTAGATTCCCCATTGACCCGATACCGGTATGGAATGTCGGAAGATGCCGAGACTCACTTTGACCCTCCTAGTACCAGCTATGGTGGTTATGTTACCACTAGTTTTCATATGCATGATTTGACATTTCATGTTGAATCCGACTTTGATCCTAACACTATGCCTGGGGGCATTCCCATGCCTTACCTTGCGGAGAGGTTTGGGAATACTAGTTACATTGCACCTTCCATCCCAGCGGTGGAAGCTACATCTTATGTACCTTCTAGGTCTAGAGTCAGTGATCCCATAGCAATACCAGGTTCTAGACGAGTGACGATAGGCACTATCACATATCTTCTTACAGAGATTCCTTCGTCCTCGCTTCCGAGTTCTTCAAATGCGAATCCTCCACCTTACTCTCATGGTCCTTCGAGTCATCACGTAGCTACGAGTCAGATCCGCACTGCGATTACTAGACCTATTGTGTCTCAAGCCTACATACCACCCGTAGTTTCGGGAGGTTATGTTCATGTTTCTAGAGGTCAAGTTTCTACTTCCTCGACATATATCCCTACTTCCGGTATGTATATACCTACTTCCAGAATGTATGTACCTACCTATGGAGTGTCTCATGGGGCATCGCAGCCGATGACCTATGGACCCTACTATGGGGCACAGTATGGACAGGTTTCTCAACCTTATGGAGGTGGGTATTCACAACCTGCTTACTCTCCCAACTATGGCTTTGTAGCTCCTACTAGTCAAGGTCCACCTCATTATGCGACTTCCACGCCACCCTATACGGGTCATACATGAGGAGGTCACTATGGCCAAGGTCATGGTGGTAATCAATCCTATATGAACCAGGGAGCGGTCCCTAAAACTCATCATGCTAAGCTCTCTTTCCTCGCGACACTCAATTTACCTGACTTATCGAAACTTACGAACGATCCTGTGGCTCATGACCCGGCTTGGCCAGCTGTCCCTACCAAGCTTCCTTCGGACATACCTAAGTTCGAAGGCAAACCAGGAGAGGATCCAAGTGAACACATTACAACATTCCACCTATGGTGCTCTTCCAATTCATTGCATCAGGACTCAGTCCCCTTGAGTCTATTTCAACCCACCCTGACAGGGCCTGCGGCGAAATGGTACATAGAGTTACCTAGGGGTGCCTTTACTTTGTTCGATGACCTTGCGATGACTTTCCTTAATCACTTCCAACTACCAGTACGATATGATGTCGTACTGAACTCTTGTCGACATTTCGGCAAGACAAAGCCACCCATATTTCTGATCATATTCAGGAGTGGCGTAGACAGAAGAGATTAATCAAAGCCTTTATACCGCCGAAATTCCTCCTTGAGTGGTTCCTCAAATATTTATTGCCATATATTGCGAAGGATGTCTCCACATCCGGAGTGCAGAATGAGGAACAAGCCATCTTTAGGGCACATGAACTAGACTTGATCTATGCTCAGTCTGGTTTGTTATATGAGATTATACCTAACGCCCCTCGTTCTAGTTTCGATCCCAAGG
The DNA here is from genome assembly GCA_001517045.1 of Pseudotsuga menziesii. NCBI lineage: Eukaryota > Viridiplantae > Streptophyta > Pinopsida > Pinales > Pinaceae > Pseudotsuga > Pseudotsuga menziesii. The sequence goes on from LPNX010004117.1 coordinate 154,608, forward strand.
TCAAACCTGGACCACATGCCGATGGCATTGTGGGTAGTGCAAGTAAGAAACCTGTAGGTTCAGTTGTGAAACAAGTTTCTCAGTTGTCAATCAACCAATCTGCCTCGGGACAAGCTACGGCTTCATCTCAACCCGCCCAAACGGCGAATGTACTTGCTGTGCAATCGTCCGACCAGAAAGGTAACCAGCAACCTGGACAGAATAGAAAAAATGGTAAAAACAATAATAAGAAGGGTGGGAATAAAAATGAGAATGCCAACAATAATGACAAGAACAATAAAAATGCTGGGGGGGACAAGCAGAATAAGCGTAAGGTTAAGTTTCCTTGCAAGCTTTGTAAGGACGATCACCTCACTTACTTGTGCCCTAGGACGGATGAAGCTTCGAATTTCATAGCACAGGGCCCAGCTGTGTTAACGAACCCTTTACCACATAACCAAAATATGAACTCAAATTCCCATGATCAATCTAGTGATGAAGATCCACCTGAAACTAGTGGTCGTGGGTGCATTAATATGGTCCGTGTTGCGAAAGTTGTGACGCATGCGAAAGATTATTCTTCGTCACAGCCCAACCCAGGCAAAGAACCTGATCCACAAGGAACCCCTTTACGTATTGAGAAACCTGCGGATAAACCTGAAGCTGCACCTCACATTCCTAAGGGGGTACTTAAGCGTTCGGGGCATAATCCAAATGCCCGAGCCGCCCAGAACTATTCAGTTGTCGAGGACTTGGGTCATACTCCTTGTGCGATGTCTGCATTGGAGGTGCTTCAGATTTGTCCGTCGCAAAGGAAGGCTTTGCTTTCTGCTCTTGGTGTGAATGGTGATGATTCTTCCTCAGTGATCAAGTTTGAAACCGCAGGACATCAGCCTCACTTTCCCTACTATGTGTCCCTTTTGGTGCATGTAGAATGTCTTAATATGATCGTCAAGCATACTGTGATTGACGAGGGTGCTGCTGCTTCTGTGATGTCTTTGTATTGTTGGAAGGGTCTTGGTTCTCTTGAGTTGTCAAAGTCTATGACCATGTTAACTGCTTTTGATGGGAGATCATTTAGGCCGCACGATATCCTTCCTTCTCTTAAAGTCCGTTTGGGGGGGAAGACCGTTGCGATAGAGTTCGAGGTGGTTGATGCACCCCTTGACTACAATCTCTTACTGGGAAGGAATTTGATGTATAGTATGCAAGCCGTTGCATCTTCCGTATTTTGCGTTGTATGCTTTCCTCATAATGGGAAGATTGTGACGATTGATCAGATGTCATTCAAGAATCCTCCTGTTAGTGCATCTTTGGAAGCTTCGGTTCTGAAATTTGAACATTCCCAGCTGGCAAATGGGAGTGTCGGTGTAGGTATGTACCCTTCCCTCATGGGAACCTTTAGTTGTCCTGCACCCGTCCTCATGATAGGAGCTCGTTTCGATGGTTCTTCCACATCTACGAGATTGGTGCCTTTTCGCACAAATCATATGGAAGATCCTTGGATTATTCCTTCACCGAGTCCTTCGAGTGAGGCCATTGAGACGAGTGTGCCGTTTCCTGCAGCCATGATTGGTTACCAAGCTAATCTTCAATATGCTGCAGAGCCTTGTTCTTCTTCTTCACGGACAGAGGAAGAAGACCCCTATGTGTTGCCTGCATGGGCATTACAGTCTTCTCATGCCCATGATTTCCTTGGTACGGTTTTCCCTTCAGATGAAGTGATCATCGAGGCTATGTCGGGATTTGAGCCACCATGGGAGGAACTCCATCATAGATCATATTTCCTTCCAGAGCTTGACCTATTGGAGCATGAGGATTACAGGGAGATTCTTAGACAGAAAGATGGTAGGCCCATGATTCCATTAAGCTCTCCTGGTCAGATGGCTGATGGAAACAGTGGCAAACATATAATCAACTATGCCTATCAACATTTCTCGCAACCCTGGTACGGTTGAGAATGTGTACATTGGGGCGGATTGTTCCCAAGATGAGATTCGTGAGTATACCGAGCTGTTCAAGAATTCTGCGATGTTTTTGCTTGGTCTTACAATGAGATGCCAGGGATTGACCCTCGGATTTTCGAACACGAAATTAAAACTTACCCCAACGTGAAGCCTGTTCGACAGCGTTTACGCGCGGTAAATCCTAGGAAAGCACCCGCCATAAAGGCAGAGATAGAGAAACTATTGAAAGCTGGTTTCATCTATCCCGTTCCCTTGACGGAGTGGGTTTCAAATCCCGTTCCGGTGGATAAGAAGCAAGGAGTGATCTGTATATGCACTGATTTCCGTGATTTAAATCGTTCCTGTCCTAAGGATAACTTCCCCACACCATTTATAGATCAGATTTTGGATGAGTGTGCAGGTAGCGAGGTGTTCTCCTTTATGGACGTTTTTTCCAGATATAATCAAATTCAAATTAAACCTGAGGACCAACATAAGAATGCATTTATTTGTCATTGGGGAACATTTGCGTATCGAAAAATTCCATTCGGCCCTAAAAACGCCGGAGCTACTTTTCAGCGGGTGATGACCTTGATTTTCGATGATCTCAAGTCCATTATCGAAGTATCTTTGGATGACCTCGCTGCTCATTCTTGTATGAGGATGTGTCATTCTTATCACTTGAGATTGGTGTTCGAAAGATGCCGGCATTATGCTGTTAGATTGAACCCTCATAAGTGTATCTTTTGTGTGAAATCAGGTCGTCTGTTAGGATTTATCGTTTCGAAAGAGGGTATAAGAGTCGACCCCTTGAAAGTGGAGGCAATACTTCAGTTGTCTCCCCCAAGAAATATTCGTCATCTTCAGTCTTTGCAAGGCATGGCAAACTTCCTATGAATATTTGTTGTCAATTTTGCCAATTTGACTAGAGGTTTCATGCGTCTCCTGAAGAAGGATACTCCCTTTGAATGGGATGAGCGAGCCCAGGAGGCCTTCGATGCACTTAAGTGAGCCCTAACATCGGCCCCGGAGATTAGTCCTCCGGGTTATAGCCGTGATTTTCTATTATATGTGGCCGCGTCTTTAGAGACGATTGGGATGGTTTTGGTTCAAGAGGATGAGGAGCTCCAGGAGCATGTCATATATTATTTGAGCCGAAACCTTATTGACACAGAGATTCGGTATTCTCATGTAGAGAAGCTTGCCTTGGCCACTGTACATGCGGTGCAGTGTTTGAGACATTATATTCTCCTTCGCCAAACTTTGGTGGTTGCCCATGTCAATCCATTTCAGTTCGGCCTCACACGTAGGATGATTGGGGGAAAATATAATAAATGGATTGTCATTCTACAAAAGTTTGATCTCGAGTTTGTTTCGGCAATATCGAAGAAATCTTTAATATTTGCAGAGCTCATATCATATTTTCTGAGCGAGGCTGAGGAGTCGGTATGTGAAGATACGTTCATTGATGAACACATTTTATTTATCTCAATGGCTGACCCATGGTACGGTGATATCATAGTATATTTGCAAACGCAGAGGACCCCTACTCACCTCTCGCGGGATGAGCGACGTCGATTACGTCATGTTTCCAAGAACTACCTCATAGTGGACAATACTTTGTACCCCCATGGAGTAGATTCCATTTTACGACATTGTTTAACTCACGATGAGGCTGGGGTAGTGCTTAATGATTGCCATGGAGGGGCGTGTGGTGGTCATTTATCTGGGCTTGCTACAGCCCAAAATATTTTGAGAGCAAGATATTTCTGGCCGTCGATCTTCAAGGACTGTATTGAAGCGGTCAAGAGGTGCCACCCTTTCCAGGTGTTTGCATGTAACATGCGCTCGAATCCTGCCCCATTACACCCTATTATCACCGCCGGTCCCTTCACCAAGTGGGGGCTAGATTTTATGGATTGCAACCCAGCTTCGGCTGGGGGGCACCATCATATCACAGTGGCTATCGATTACTTCACGAAATGGGCTGAGGCAATGCCTACAGTAAAATCCGACGGTGAGACAGCCGCTCACTTCATATTCAACCAAATCATCTCTAGGTTCGGGATTCCGAGAGAGCTTGTCACTGACCATGGCTCGCACTTTCAGAATCATATGATGGAAGAGTTGGCATCCAAGTTAGGATATAAGCAAGAGAACTCCTCTTCTTACTATCCTCAAGCGAATGGACAGGTTGAAGCTGTGAATAAATCACTTAAGTCCATTCTCCAACGAACCATCGCACAAAGCAAGACGAATTGGCATATTATGTTGTATCCTGCTTTGTGGGCGTATCGAACCGCGGTAAAGACTGCCACTGGTTTTTCTCCATATAATCTTGTTCATGGAGTGGAGTCAATATTTTCGGTTGAATACGAGATTCCTTCATTGAAGTTAGCCGTAGAACTCTTACCAGACACTTCACCTTTGGAGGAGCGTTTGGTTCACCTTGAGCAACTCGATGAGCAGCGTAGAGATGCCTTGATGACTCTAGAGGTTAATAGGTGTCGCGTGAAGGCCCAATACAATAAGTCTGTCTGTCTGAGAGTGTTTAGTGAGGGAGACTTGGTCCTCTTGTGGGATCAATCGAAAGAACCCTTGGGGGCAGAGAAGCTCAATCCTATGTGGCGTGGTCCTTACGTGGTCAAGCGAGTATTAGAGAAGGGTGCCTATGAGTTAGTGGATTACGAAGGGACGGCCTTGGTAGAGCCTAGAAATGGGCTCTATCTTAAAAAATACTATGCATGATCTTTAGCCAAGGTTGTTTGTTGTATATTATTGTACAACTTTCTTGCATAGTTAGGTCTTGTTTATCATGATCGGGTTTGTGATTAGTTTCCATTTCTTGTGGCAGATGTCAATGGAATTTTCCACCTATGTAGGATTCACGGATGGTGCAAGCCGTCACACTCAACACTCAGCCTCAGCTGCTTGGGTGATTTTTAATCCTATGGGTCATGTACTGTCTTCAGGAGGTGTATGTCTACGACCATCTTCCAACAATGTTGCTGAATATAGTGCCGTTATCGAGCTTCTACGGGATGCCATTTCGCATGGTGTTCTCTCTCTTGAGGTACGTCTTGATTCAGATTTAGTAGTGTCACAGCTAAATGGTTTGTACCATGTTAGAGATCCGACGTTATTGAGGAGATTCTTACGTGTGAGATTGCTAGAACGACAATTTGAGAACATAACATATATACACATTCCAGGAAATTTTAATCAAATTGCTGAATCATATGCTAACTATGTGTTAGATTGGCATTTGTTTCATTCATCATAAATTAATCATAAACACAATTTTTACACATGTAAATAAATAAACCGATCACCATAAAACTTTTTTATATACATAAAAAATGTGGTAATACATAGTGTCATAATACAAAATTGGGGCTTTGAAAGCCACCATCATATACACGGTAGTACAAAATAGATACACCCCCAGGTGTCTAGTCCTGTGGAGGTGGATGAGGGTTGTGATCATGATATGTCACCACGGCTCTAGCTAGCCGCCGGAATAAACGCACCCATGTGCATGGTACACCAACCACCTGTCTCTGCATAGGCTCAGGCAAGTCCTCGACTTGCGCCATGGGAATCCTGTGAGTCAGTCGCATGAATTTGGTATGGATGCTTTGGAGCATTCGCTCCGCATCCACACCGGTGATATCATCTCCTCTTCCCCTCCATCTATGACGTGGGAAGGCCTCTGGTCACTGTGGTCCCACATTTGTACATGAATGGTAGATGTCACTATGTATTGTCACCCAAAAACATGTCTTTTTGATTCCATTAATCAAGAAAACACAAAAAAATTAAATACTTCAAAATTTTTTAAAAAAGAGTAAGGGTTGAGATTCGTTACCTATGTCTCCATATGCTGACCCTGGTGGTAATGGCATGTCCGGGTCTCCCCGGAAGTCTATCCCTGCATAAGGGTAGTCCTCTATGGCGATAATCTATCGTCACCACCATGGAAAAAAGTCTGTTGGATAAGGGTTGGCCACCCTACCGCCCCCCAGTCTACGCATCGCGTCTGCCCAACGTCGTTGGGCCGGATCTCGAACCCCGTGGAGAGGAACATCCACTCTAGGGCTCAATCCTGGAACCCGGTCGAAGAAGAAAGTGCTCAAGATACTACTGAACCTGAAGTTCCGTATCCTACCTGCCTTGCACTCACTGAGCTGATGTTTCATGTTGCTCAACAGTGATGTGCTCCAGTCATAGATGGTCGGTGTCATGCACTCCACCGCATAGAACATCAATGGCCGAGAGGCCTGATGGAGTGATGCTAAGCCTGCTATCCTTCCCAGCGTCAGTAAGATGGCCTTTAGGCCCAGTACCTGTATAGCGTTGGTGGGGACTTGGCTCCCCACCTTCTCTATCTCTGGATAGTAGTACACTGTGATGTACTCATCGATAGTCATCCCATGACCTGGCCCTCCACGGGCACGAAGGTTCACTGTCTCACCCCACTGTGATAGACCTGTGATAAAATAGATATCCTCCACCTCAATGGTGAGAGACATGCCATCTAGCCAGAAGGACTCTGAGTTCGGATCCCAATAGTATACAAGAATCTGTAGTAGTCATGGTTTGGCCCTCAAGCCTCCTAGGCACCAAAACTTGTAGAGTCTGCATCTTCTTAGAGCTTCTTGAGCCATTCTGTCAACCCTTACTGCTTCCTCTACATCACCATGCTCACATTCTCGCCACTCTAGCACCATCCTGCATGAGAAGTTGACCAAAATGTCCATTAGATTCATGAAAATCTTAGTGCGCGGCGTCATACGCGGCTGTTTTCAAAACAACTGCATATGTACGCGGTTTCAGGCCCCTTTTCCGCGTATAGCCAACCCTATACACGGAAAAAACCTTGATACCCACGTGGGTCGTGGCGCTCATGTATGTTTGGCCTTTAAAAATTCATTTGACCATGAAAATTTATAAAATTTGTATTGAAATGCAAGCTGAGAACATGAGTAAGTACTTGGAAGAATCGGTTGTGAATTCTGCTAGCTGGATCTCCTGGAATTTGCAGTTGAATATCAGAGCTCAAATGGGTAAAGGTTTCAAATGATTTCTATTTTTTACTATTTATAGAAACATTTTCAAATATTTGAAAATTTTTACCCCCTTTCCTATAGTTTTGACCGTTTCTAACCTTTTTGGACCGTTTCTGACGTAATTTGTGATGTAGAAGACTGTTTTCAGTGATGTTTCAGCCTTTGGATTGACCCATTCATACTGATCTCAGGTATAACGTCTATACTGGCATATAGGTTAGGTTCACCACCGTTTGTATTTTGCATGACCTTATGACCATGTCATTATATCCTTAGGTACGAACCCACTCTATTATGTCACGGAACCTTCTTGCTGCTATAGAGGTGGCATGATGTGAGTGGTAGAGACTCACCTTACATGGGTACCCTAGTTAGCACCATATTTGCATTTGGTTCCCATGCCGATGTTTCCCCCTTTAGGGTGTGGGAGTCCGTTGTATAGTATTGCCATGACATTTAGCAAGAGCCTCATACTCCTCTTGATCTTATGTTGGCCTGTTTCCCCCCGGAATCCCCTTATATCAAGTTGTGGATGCATTATCATGAGCTTTGCCTGTCTTATTGAGCTTTATGCCGTCTCCCTGACATTGCGTTTCAGCCATATAGCTCGAGCTTGTCTCATGTCTAGCCATGCAGAGCCATTATTTATATCTTTCGCAGCTTGATTCCCTTTTTTACCGGGAGGGGATTTTCCCCTGAGTGTCGATATCCTACACATGTATCCTTGCATTGAGCATAGGTAAGTTCCACTGCTTGGAACTAGTTTGTTTGCCTTTATGACACTCGTCTCCTCCTAGTTTGTAACTATAAAGCTAGTTTATTCTTTTTTCAATCTTTTCAAATAACTGAAAAAGACCAAAAAAAATCAAAAAACCAAAAATTCGAACAAGAAAAGATATTATCTTTGGCAGCTGTCGAGTCGTGTCGCCTTCGAACAGAGCACTGTATATCACATCCATTGGTTGGGTTATAGTTTGAATTAGGAGCTGTACTCGTTATCTGAGTTTTATCTCCACCGACTGGTTAAGCTTCCAGTCCCTATGGAGCCTCTATTGATGCCTCCTGTGTCATAGAGATGTCCCAGTTTGTATATCGAGTCTATGCTACCTTCATTCAGTCACCATACGCCATTATGCTCTTGTTCGATGGAAGTTGAAACCTGAGTCGGCCATTCCTCAGTTATCTTGACTTTGCATGTCGGCCATTCCCGGTACAGTTACTGGTTCGTGCACCTTATGATCGAGTTCTTCCATATTATACAGCCTTGTTGAGTACCTCGTGTTGGATGATGGGGGTTTCCTTAATGCCCTCCTTCCAGCGGATTTCATCCCATCGACTTCAGATCATTTATTCTGGGATTGGAGTCTAGAGTCATTTTGAGTGCCTTGAGACTTGAAGTCATCAGTGGCAGGTTCTCTCGCCATCGACAGTTTTGGGAATACATCAATGTCCCCTGATCGATGGATCCTCTCAAGTGTTCGACCTCAACACATTTATTCACACTTGTTAGTTTGCACTCTAGTACCTTGATTCCCATTTTCATTATTGGTGGGTGATCTCGCGTCTGTTAACGGTATACATCAATGACCGGTAATCAGACGATGGACTACTATGTTCGACCTCGACACCTCTATTCACATAGTAGGACATGTACTCGTAGCGGATTGTGTAGAAGACCTTCCAGATTGGTGGCATCCACTATATGCTACCTCCTTGATCGTGACAGTGTTCATGAGATTTCAGCTCTCGTGACTTGTTCCAGTTTATGTCAGACATTTCCAGCCACTATGGAGATCTTGATCTATTATATATCTTCAGCCTATGTGGAGATCATTGTACTTTGTATATCTTCATCATGGAGATTCTGATCTATGTATATTGTACGTGGCGATGACCACATATGTTCTATCATGTTTCATGCCTATTCATGTCCATTGTACTCTTATGTATCCGGGACTGCTATATGTATGTGCAGTTATATGCAGAGTTGTATTACGGTATTATGCTGATTGGGTGGCTGGTCTTCCATTTCGGTACCTTCATCACTTCACTTCTGGGATGGACTTATAATGTATTTCGGCCATCGTATAACCCCTCTGATCTCATACATTAGGGGGCATCTGTTATAGCTGGTTTCACCATACTAGGTGAATCACACACTGTATGGACTTCCCCTATCTCGTTGTAGACTCATTCTTCCCTATGGACCATTTGTTGTCTTTTGATGTATCATTGACCATCCCTAAAAACATTAGAAAACTGATATACGCGGCCTTTTCCCCGATAACCGCATACATACGTGGATATTCCCTCAATAGTCGCGTACTTCAGGATGTGTGCATAATCCAAAACTGTTGGACCGTTCCTTGACTTGGATCCGACTCATATGACTCCTAGCCTTCCATATGCCTTGAGATCGCACAGATTCGACCTTTCAGTATCACTTTGAAAATCTATATAAGGAACCATTGAGACATTGAAAGCATAAGAGAGAATTGAGAGTATCGAAACTATAGTCCATTGTTGCCAGAACTATACTTGAGTCTACATCCCTTTGTCCCTTTCGAGCACTATTGTGTTCTTCCCAAGCTTGCTTTGTTAGTGAGCTTGCTATCGGAGTGATGGAGGATTGAGGTGGTGGAGGCCCAAGTGGGGGATTCAGTTTCTCCGGTTCGCAGACGTGCCGTCAGAGGTTGTCACTTGTAATATCTGATTCATATTAATAGAAATATCTTTTCCTGTCCAGTAATGTGTATTTGAATGAATGTTGCATCCATTGGAATATGTCAAATGATTATACATTATTGATTATATATGCTAGAATAGATCTAACACCATGAAATATAGTATGCTTGTATTGTTTACTTGTTGTTGAGGACTTGCTATAACAATTCAAGCTGAAGATTGGAAAGCACAACGGGGATCTACTTCAACCGTCCGGAATAAGGTACAAGGTTCGATCCTTTAGTGTTAGATGTTTTTATTTCTATTGCATATTGGGAAAGATTGATTTCTGGAGTCTAGCTGTCTGTTGTGGTACCCCAAGCTATAGGAATTTCTCTCCGTAACACCTATGCCTTAAGATCGCTTGGATTCGACCTTTCATTACCCCTTTGAAAAGCTATATAAGGAACTCTATGGTACATTGAAGGCATATGAGAGAATTGAGAGCAAAGAAACTATAGTCCATTGTTTCTAGAACTTGTGCTTGAGTCTGCATGCCTTTGTCCCTTGGATCACTTTTGTGTTCTTCCCAAGCTTTCCTTTTTCTTGTGATCTTGCTATTGAGAGATGAAGGATTGAGGTGGTGGAGGCCCAAGTGGAGGATTCCATTTCTTCAATTCACAGACGTGCTGACAGAGGTTGTATCCATTATAATCTCTGATTTTATATTAATAGAAATATCTTTTCCTGTCCAATAATGAATGTTTGAATGAATAATTTATCCATGGATGATTTTAGATGTTTATACATTGTTGATTATATATGCTAGAATAGATCTAACACCAATATATATAGTATGCTTGTAATGTTTGCTTGTTGTTGAGGTAGTAATCTATCAATTCAAACTGAAGTTGGAAAGCTGAATAGGGCTCTACTTCAACCGTCCAGAATAAGGTACGAGGTCTGATCCTTTAGTGTTAGATATTTAATTCCTATTGCATATTGGAAAGAATTGAATTTTGAGTCAAGATGTCTGTTGTGGTACCCCAAGCCATAGGAATTTCTATTCGTAACAGAATTGGCAGCTCTGATAGGGATGTTCCTTATTTTTCTTTGGGGTTTTACGGCACAATGGGCTTGATATTCTTGACTTGCTCTTTATTTCTCCTTATTTCTATGTTGCATTTTATAGTATGTTCATCCATTGACACTCCCCTTTATTGGTTTGACTCTTGGCCTGCTTTTTACCACTGCCTTCTCTATATACATAGGATTTTGGCCAAAAGTCGCGTACATACACATATTTTTGGCCAAAAGTCGCGTATACACATAGGTTTTTGGCCAAAATCCGCGTATACACATATGTTTTTGGCCAAAATTTGTGTATATACGCAGTTGTTCTTTAAACAGTCATGTACATCCTCCCTTTTGGTGAGTTTGATGTTGTTGGAAGTTGTTGGGTGGGTTGTGAGTGTGGTTAAGTCTTCCTTGTGTCTGATGTTTTCTGTTGGATGCTTCTTTTGTGACCAGAGACCGCTTTTTCATTGATTTTTATTTGAAAGTAGTTTTAGTCATTTATCCTTTTTGTTTTCCATTAGTGCATTACTCTTTTTTTTTCAGTGTCTTGCTGGGATTGTCTTTTATACTTGCTACAGAGACTGAGAGTTTTAGATGACTTTTATTGCATTTTTCATTCTTTTATATTGAAAAATACAAAGTAGTTGCACTCTTAGTTGCATCTTAGATATGGATTTGATGAGGTACTTGCATTGGATTGCTTGGATGAGAGTTGTGTTTAGGCTTTCATATAGGAAGGATTGCATTGGCATTAGAAAAGGAATATATATTTATGCATCTCATGTAGTGGCATACCCTATTTTTCATTTGACAAAGATTTCACTTAGCATTGTTTGTTATGGTGTGCATATTTAATTCACCGCTAAGTCATAATATCACTAGTTGCACGATCATTTCCCTTTGAGTAATTACAGCCAATTAAAATCAACACTTAATTAAAATGAACTACACTATTTTATTTGATAGTGTTCACCAACAAGATTAGGTTTTAGGGTATTGGAATAGTTCATTGTGAGTAAATTCTCCAAGACCACTAAACAACAACATGTATGTGTCTTTCCAGGTGAGTGTGTGAAATTCCTTGGTATAACCAGTGTTTCTCAGGATCCTCCTCTCAAAAGGGAGTTAGGCATGAGGCAGTGTGAGTGGTTATTGATTGGGATGACCCTTAGTCATAACTGAGTAGCACCAGAGATATTTCTAGGATTGTATTTGTATCTTGGGGCTCTTTCGAGAATTTTGGGCTTTGCTACCCTGCCCATATGGTCAATCCAACCTATTACTGTATGCCTAAGCATTGATTATATTGAGGTTACCTTAGTTTCCTTACCTAGGATATCGAGGGGGTACTCTCCAGGGGTTATTATGTAGGTGTCTCAGCCAGGTTGGGGTTGGATGGCTGTGTTGACTAACCCTTTGCCTCGCCATAAAAACATGAACTCGAGGACCCATGATCAGTCTGGTGGTGATCAAGATCTGCCGGAGGGTAGTGGTCGTGGTTGCATTAACATGGTGAGTGCTGCGAAGGTTGTGACCCATGTGAAGGACTATGGTTCATCATAACCCAACCTATGAAAGGAACCTAATCCACCAGGAACTCCTTTGCATATTCAAAAACCTATGGATAAACCTGAACTTGCACCTCGCATTCCCAAGGGAGTCCTTAAGCGTTCGGGGCACAATCCTGATGCCGGAGCCGCCCAAAACTATTTTGTTGTTGAGAATTTGGGCCACACTCCTTGTGTGATGTCTGCATTAGAAGTACTTTAAAGTTGTCCTTCGCAAAGGAAGGATTTGATTTTTCCCCTTGGTATGAATGATGATAATTCTTCCTTTGTGATTAAATTTGAAACCGCAGGACTTCAACCTCGCTTTCCTTACTATGTGTCTCTTTTGATTCACATAGAATGTCTTAACATGATCATCAAGCACACTATGATTGACGAAGGTGCTATTACTTCTGTGATGTCTTTATTGTGTTGGAAGGGTTTAGGTTCCCCTGAGTTGTCTAAGTCCGGTAGCATGTTGACTGTGTTCGATGGGAGATCGTTTAGGCTGCACGGGATCCTTCCTTCCCTTAAAGTCTGTTTGGGAGGGAAGACCATTACGATAGAGGTCAAGGTGGTTGATGCACCCATTGACTACAATCTCTTGCTGGGTAGGAATTGGATGTATAGTACACAAGCCATAGCTTCTTCACTATTTCACATTGTATGCTTTCCATTTAATGGGAAGATAGTTACGATTGATCAAACGTCATTCAAGAATCTGTCAGTTATCGGATCTTCAGGAGCTTCCATCCCGATTGTAGAGCACTCTCAACCGAAAAGTGGGAGTGTGGGTGTGGGCATGTATCCATCCCTCATGGGAAGCTTTAGTTGTCCTGCACCTGTCTTTATCATAGGGTCTAGGTCTGGTGAGGCTTTGACATCTGTGATATCGGTGTCTTTTCACACGAGTCATATGGAATATCCTTAGATTCTTCCTACACCGAATGCTTCGAGTGAGCCCATCATGACGAACATGCCATTGCCTTTAACTATGGTAGCTTATCAAGCTAATATTGGATGTGTTGCAAAGCCTAGTCCTTCCTCTTCACGGACGGAGGAGGAGGACCCATATGTGTTTCCTACATGGGCAATTCAGTCTTCTCATGTGCATTACTACCTGGATAGTGTTTTTTCTTCAGACAAAGTGATTATTGAGGCCATGTCAGGAGTTGAGCCACCATGGGAAGAGTTGCATCATAGATCTTACTTTCTTCCCGAGCTTGACCGCTTGGAGCATGAGGACTTTAGGGAGGTTCTTAGTGAGAGAATTGGTAGTCCCATGGTTCCATTAAGCTCTCCTGGTCCGATGGCTGATGGAAACATGGCAAATATATCTCCAACAATTCCTATCAATATCTCTCGTGATCCTAGCATGATAGAGAATGTCTATATTGGGGCAGAATGTTCCCATGCTGAGATTCAAGAATACACCGAGTTGTTTAAATAATTTCATGATATCTTTGCTTGGTTTTATGACAAAATGCTAGGTATCGACTGTTGCATTGTTGAACACGAGATTAAGACTTATCTCAATTCTAATCCTGTTTGACAACGCTTGCGTGCAGTGAATCCTAGGAAAGCACCTACGATTAAGGCAAAGATAGAGAAACTATTGAAAGTCGGTTTTATCTATCCCGTTCCCTTGATGGAGTGGGTTTCAAATATCATTTCGGTTGATAAGAAGTAGGGAGCGATCCACATATGTAATTATTTCTATGATTTGAATCGTGCCTATCCTAAGGACAATTTCCCCACACCATTTATTGATCATATTTTGGATGAGTGTGTGGGTAGTGAGGTTTTCTCCTTTATGGACAGCTTTTCTGAATACAATAAGATAGAAGTCAAACCTAAGGACCAACATAATACCGCATTTATTTGTCCTTGGGGAACTTTTGCATATTGAAAAATTCCTTTTGGTCTTAAGAACACCAGAGCTACTTTTTAGCGGGCTATGACCTCGATCTTCCATGATCTTAGATCGATTATCGAAGTGTTTTTGGATGACCTTTTTGCTGATTCTCATAGGAGAATGCGTCATTACTATCATTTGAGATTAGTATTCGAAAGGTGTCGCCATTAGTTGGTTAGGTTAAATCCTCACAAGTGCATATTTTGTGTGAATTCTAGTCACTTATTAGGATTCATTATTTCTAAGGAGGGTATAAGAGTTGAACCTTTGAAGGTTGAGGCAATACTTCAGTTGTCTCCGCCAAAAAACATGCGCCATCTTCAATGTTTGCAAGGCATGGAAAACTTCTTCCATAGATTCGTTGTCAATTTTTCCAATTTGACTAGAGGATTTATGCATCTTTTGAAAAACGACACCACCTTTTTTTGGGATGAGTGAGCCCAGGATTCCTTCGATGCGCTTAAGCAAGCCATAGCATCGGCCCCAGTGATTAGTCCCCCAAACTATAGCCATGATTTTCTACTTTATGTGGTCACATCCATGGAGACGATTGGTATGGTTTTGGTTCAAGAGGATGAGGAGCTCTAAGAGCATGTCATCTACTATCTGAGCCAGAATATTATTGAATTGGAGATCCATTATTCCCATGTTGAGAAGCTTTCCTTAGCTACTGTACATGCATTTCAACGGTTGAGACATTATGTTCTCCTTTGTCAGAACTTAGTTGTAGCCCATGTCAATCCATTTTAATTCATTCTCACTCGAAGAATGATTGGGGGAAAATATAATAAATGGATTTTCATCTTGCAAGAATTCGATCTCGAGTTTGTCTCGGCAAACTCAAAGAAATCATTAATTTTTGCAGAGCTTATATCGGATTTCCCAAGCGAGGACGAGGAGTTGGTTTGTGAAGATACTTTTATCGATGAGCACATCTTCTTCATCTCAACTATAGACCCATGGTATGGGGATATTATTATATATTTACAAACATTGAAGGTCCCTACTCACCTCTCACGTGATGAACAACGACGGTTACATCACGTGTCTAAAAATTACCTCATAGTGGATAAAACTTTGTATCGCCATGGGGTAGATTACATTTTACGTTGTTGTTTAACTCATGAAGAGGATGAGGTAGTGCTAAATGATTGCCACAGAGGGGCATGTGGTGGTCATTTATCTAGGCTTTCTACAGGACAAAAAATCCTAAGAGCGAGTTATTTCTGGCCGTCGATCTTTAAGGATTGTGTAGATGCGGTCAAGAGGTTCCATCCTTGCTAGGTGTTTGCATGTAATATGTGCTCAAAACATGCCCCATTACATCCCATCATCACTGCCAGTCCCTTCACTAAGTGGGGCCTTGATTTTATGGATTACATCCCAGCTTCAGCTGGGGGACATCATCATATCATAGCGGCTATTGACTACTGCACGAAATGGGCTGAGGCTATGCCTACAGTTAAATACTATGGTGAGACAGCCACACACTTCATATTCAACCAGATTATTACTCGGTTCGGTATTTGGAAAGAGCTTGACACTAACCATGGCTCACACTTTCAAAATTGTATGATGGAAGAGTTGGCATCAAAGTTAGGGTATAAGCAAGAGCATTCCTCCTCTTACTACCCTCAAGTGAATGGACAGGTAGAAGCAGTGAACAAATTAGTCAAATCCATTCTCCAATGAACCATCTCACAAAGAAAGAATAATTGGCACATTATGTTATATCCTGCTTTTTGGGCTTATAGAACCGCTATTAAGATTGCCATAGGTTTTTCTCCATATCAAATTGTACATGGAGTGGAGTCAGTATTTCTGGTTGAGTGCGAGATTCCTTCTTTGAAGCTATCCATAGAATTCTTACCAGACACTTCACCATTGGAGTAGCATTTGGTCCACATTGAGCAACCTGATGAGCAACGCCGAGATGCCTTGGTGGCTCTAGAAGTAAATAAGCATTGCATTACGGTCTAGTACGATAATTCTATCCATCCAAGGAGGTTTAGTGAGGGAGACTTGGTCCTTTTGTGGGATCAACCGAAAGAACCCTTGGGGCAGGAAATTTTAACCCCATGTGTTGTGGTCCTTATGTCGTTAAACGTGTGTTAGAGAAGGGCGCTTATGAGTTAGTGGATTATGAGGGAATAGCCTTGGCGGATCCTAGAAATGGGATCTATCTCAAAAAGTACTATGCATGATTTTTAGCCAAGGATGGTTATTGTATATTATTGTACAATTTTGCATAGGTAGGTCTTTTTTTTATGATGATCGGGTTTGTGATTAGTTTTTGTTTATTTTGGAAGATTTCAATGGAATCTTCCACCTTCATAGGATTCGCGGATGGTGCGAGCCATCACACACAACACTCAGCCTCTACTGCTTGGGTGATTTATACTCCTATGGGTCAGGTATTTTCTTTAGGAGGCATATGTTTATGGCCATGTTCAAACAATGTTGTTGAATATAGTGTCGTTATTGAGCTTCTATGGGATGCCATTTTACATGGCATTCTTTCTGTTGAGGTACATCTTCATTCCGAGTTAGTAGTGTCACAGCTTAATGGTTTGTACCATGTTAGAGATCCGACATTATTAAGAAGATTCTTACGTGCAAGATTATTAGAACAACAATTTGACAATATAACATACAGACATGTTCCAAGAATTAATAATCAAGTTGCTGACTCATATGATAACTATGTGTTAGATTGGCATTTGTTTCATACACAATAATCTCATCACAAACATAAATTTTTACACATGTAAATAAATAAATCGATCATCATAAAAAATTTTATAAACATCCAAAATATGGTAATACATAGTGTCATAATACCAAAATGGGGCTCTTGAGCCACCAAAATATAAAGACATGGTAGTAAAAAATGTATCCCTCCCAGCTATCTAAGCATGTGGAGGAGGAGGGGAGTTGTGATCGTGGAATGCCACTACGAGTCTATCTAGCCGTCGAAATAGCCACACCCATGCTCATGGTACACCCACCACTTGGCGCTACATGGCCTTAGGCAAGTCCTCGACTTGCACCATGGGTACTCTGTGCGTCAGTCTCACGAAGTTGGTATGAATGCTTTGGAGCATCCACCCCACATCCACACCCGTGATATCGTCTCCTCTTCTCATTCATCTATGACGAGGGAAGCCTTTAGGCCGCCGTGGTCCCACATTTGCATACATATGGTAGATGTCACTATGTATTGTCACCCAAAAACATGTCTTTTGATTCCATATAATTAGAAAACACAAAAAAAATTAAATAACCCAAAAATTTTAAAAAGAGGGTCGAGATTCATTACCAATGTCACTGTATGCTGATCATGGTGGTAGCAGCATGTCTGGGTCTCCTTGGAAATCTATCCTTGCATAGGGGTAGTCATCGATGGAAACTATATGTCGTCACCACCATGGAAAGAAATCAGCTGGATAGGGGTTGGACACCCTACCTCCACCCATTCTGCACATAACACCTGCCCAACGTCATTGGGCCAGATCTCAAACCCTGTGTAGAGGAACATCAACTCTAGGGCTCAATCCTAGAACACGCTCAAAGAAAAACATGCTCAGTATGATACTAAAACCGAAGTTTCATAGTTTTCCCATCTTGCACTCACTGAGTTGGTGTTTCATGTTTCCCAATAGTGCAGTGCTCCAATTGTACATAGTGGGTCTCATGCACTCCATGACATACAACATCAGAGGCCTGGTGGAGTGAAGCTAAGCCTACTATCCTACCCAGTGCCAGTAGGATGGACTTTAGGCCCAGCACCTATATGTATTTAGTTGGCATCTGACTCCCCACCTTTTCTGTGTCTGGATAGCAATACACCACAATGTACTCATCTATAGTCAAGCCACCTCCAGACCTGCGAGAGCGTAGGTTCACCACTTCCCCGCATCAGAAAATTCCATTAATGAAATATATGTCCTCCACTTCTATGGTGAGGGATATCCTGTCTATCTTGAATGACTCTAAGTCTGGATCCCAATAGTCCACTAACATCTACAATAGTTCTGGTTTGGCTCTTAAGCCACCAAGGCACCAAAATTTGTAAAGCCCGCATGCACATAACACTTGTTGAGCCATTAGATCTTCCCTTATTGCCTCTTCTACATCACCATGTTCACGTTCTCTCCATTGTAGGACCATCTTGCACAAAAAAATTGAGTTTTTTCCATTAGAACACTTAAAAATCATTGAGCATGGCTGCATATGCGACTGTTTGCTAAACAACCATGTATGTACGCAACTCTGAGGGCATTTTCCATGTATATCCATCCCTATACATGGAAAAACCCTCGATTTCTGCATGGGCCATGGTGCCCATCTTAGAATGGCCTATAATTCTAAATTCCTCATGGAAATTGACAAATTTTGCATTAAAATGAAATATTAGAGCATGGGCAAGTACCTAGAAAAAACGGTAGTGTATTCCACCCGCTGGATCTCCTGGAATTCGCTGTTGAAGTTCTGAGCACAAATCCATAAAATTTTCAAATGTTTTATAATGTTTTGAATTTTTGTACTATTTATAGAAAAAATTTACCCCCTTTCCTATAATTTGGACCATTTCTAATCCTTTTGGACTAGTTTATAATGTAGGAGACCTTTTTGAGTATCGTTTCAGCCCTTGGAATGACTTGTTCATGCTGATTTCAGGTATCATGTCTAAACTGGCATATAGGTTAGGTTTCATCACCATTTGCATTTTGCATGACCTTACAACCATTGCATTATAGCCTTAGGTACGAACCCACTCTATTATGTCACGGAACCTTTTTGCTGTTTTAGAAGTGGCATGATATGAGTGGTAGAGCTTGACCTTACATGGGTACCCTAGTTAGCGCCTTATTTCCATTTGGTTCCCATGCCGACATTTTGTCCCTTAGGGTGTGGGAGTCCATTGTATAGTATCGCCATGACATTTTGCAAGAGCTTCATATTCCTCTTGATCTTTTGCTGGCCTATTTCCCTCAGGACTCCCTTATGTCAAGTTGTAATTGCATTATCATGAGCTTTGCCTGCCTTATTGAGCCTTACACTAGATTCCCTGACATTGAGTTTCAGCCATATAGCCTGAGCTTGTCTCATGTATAGCCATGTAGAGCCGTTTTATATATCCTTTGTAGCTTGATTCCCTGTTTTTATCGAGAGGGGACCTTCCCCCGAGTGTCACTATCCTACACATGTATCCTTGCATTGAGCATAGGTATGTTCCATTGCTTGGAACTAGTTTGTTTGCCCATATGACACTCGTCTCCTCCTAGTATGCAACTATAAAGCCATTTTATTCTTTTTCAAGCTTTTTAAATATTTGAAAAAGTCCAAAAAAATCAAGAAACCAAAAATTCAGACAAGAAAAGATGTTAGCTTTCGGAAGATGTTGAGTCGTGTCACCTTCGAATAGAGCACTGTATATCACATCCGTTGGTTGGGTTTATATTTTGACTTTAGGAGCTATACTCATTTTATCTAAGTTTATCTCCACCAACTGGTTAAGCTTCCAGTCCCGATGGAGCCTCTGTCGATAGCTCCTGTGTTGTAGAGATGTTCCAAGTGTTGTATATTGAGTCTATTCTACCTTTATTCAGTCACCATTCATCGTTATGCTCTTTTTCGAAGGAATTTGAAAACTAAGTCGGCCATTCCTGGTACAGTTACTGGTTCGTGCACCTTATGATTGAGTCCTTCCACATTATAAATATTTACTAAGTACCTCATGTTGGATGATGGGGCATGCCTTAATGCCCTCCTTCCAGTGGATTTCATCCTATCGAATTTAGATCATTTATTCTGGGATTGGAATCTAGAGTCATTTTTTAGTGCCTTGAGACTTGCAGTCATCAGTGGCAAGTTCTCTCACCATCGACAGTTTTTTGGGAATACATTAATGTCTCCTAATCGATGGATCCTCTTAGGTGTTCGACCTCAACACACCTATTCACACGTGTTAGTTTGCACTCTAGTACCTTGATTCCCATTATCATTATTGGTGGGTAATCTCACGTCTGTTAACGGTATACCTCAATGACCGATAATTAGACGATGGACTACTATGTTCAACCTCGACACCTCTATTCACATAGTAGGACATGTAATCGTAGCGGTTTGTGTAGAAGACCTTCTAGATTGGTGGCATCTCTTATATGCTACCTCCTTGATCATGCCAGTGTTCATGAGATTTCAGCTCTCGTGACTTGATTCCAGTATATGTCAGACATTTCTAGCTATTCTGGAGATCTTGATCCATTGTATATCTTCAGCCATTATGGAGATCATGATCCTTTGTATATCTTCATCATGGAGATTCTAATCTATGTATATTGTACGTGGTTATGACCACTTATGTGATATTTTGTATCATGCCTATTCATGGCCATTGTACTCTTATGTATCCAGGACTGCTATATGTATTTGCAGTTATGTACAGAGTTGTATCGTTGTACTATGCTGATTGGGTGGCTAGTATTCCATTTGGGAATCTTCATCAATGCACTTTTGGGATGGACTTATAATGTATTTCGGCTATCGTATGACCCCTATGACCTCACACATTAGGGGGCATCTGTTATAGCTGAATTTACCACACCAGGTGAATCACACTTGTATTGCCTTCGCCTGTCCCTCTGCAGACTCCTTAGACCCCTTGGACCATTTTTTTTCCTTTGATGTTTCCTAGACTATCCCTGAAAACATGTGAAAATTGATATACATGACTTTTAAACCCCTTATCACGTATATACATGGGTTTGACCCCTAAAACTGCGTACATCAAGATGTGTACAAAATCAAAATCCTTTTGTAGTTTTCCTTGACATGGATCTGACTCACTTGACTCTTGGCCTTCCATATTCCTTGAGATCACTCGGATTCAAGCTTTCATTACCCCATTGAAAATCTATATAAGGAACCCTTTGGATACATTGAAGGCATACGAGAATTGAGAGCAAAGAAGCTATAGTCCATTGTTGCTGGAAATTGTGCTTGAGTCTGCATCCCTTAGTCCCTTGGAGCACTTTGGTGTTCTTCCCAAGCTTTCCTTTTGCTTGTGAGATTGCTATCGAGAGATAGAGGATTGAGGTGGTGGAGGCCCAAGTGGGGGATTCAGTTTCTCTGATTCGCAGACATGCCGATAGAGGTTGTATTCATTGTAATATCTGGTTTTATATTAATAGAAATATATTTTCCTGTCCAATAATGTATGTTTGAATGAATATTTTATCCATGGATGATTTCAAATTCTTATACATTGTTGATTATATATGCTAGAGTAGATCTAACACCAATATATATAGTATGCTTGTCTTGTTTACTTGTTGTTGAGGAAGTGATTCATTAATTCAAGCTGAAATTGGAAATATCAACGGGGATCTACTTCAACCATCCAGAATAAGGTATGGGGTCTGATCCTTTAGTGTTAGATGTTTGATTTCTCTTGCATATTGGAAAGGATTGATTTCCGTAGTCAAGCTATCTGTTGTGGTACCCCAAGCCATAGGAATTTCTCTCTTTAATAGGAGTCTCTTGATTTCTTCTCCCATTGGATTTTGTTTTAGCATTCCCAAACTATATGTTTTACCCCATGGCATCTGTCTCAGGCCCATAACGATCTTGTGCATCATCCATGATGATCATCTTGGCCCAACCAACACCAAACTTTCAGAACTATACTATCTGGAATGTTTCCTTTGAGGTGACTAGGATTCTTCAAAATGTGTTGATAAACACAATTGTTAGTTGCACAATTATATCATAAATTTATAAATTACTTGTCGATTGTATTGCTGTAGTTTTCTTTCTGAAAAATATTTATTCCAAATAAAACTTTATGGTTAGCACGATTTTTCCATAATGCGGTGGAGCTAGATGTTCCCAAAAGGAAACATGGTTGAAACCCGTACCTATGATACAACTTTGTCACATACCCATCCACCTGACTCACATGCTTATATAAAAGTTAATTTATTTCTTTCCCTTTATACACAGGTCATGGGTCATGTTCATCCTTTAACATTCATTCTAAAGCTTAAAAACCACTGTAACGGTCGTTTGGTGGCACACAAATCCACTCTATAACCAGAAAAGTCATTTCTACACTAAACCTGGCTTTTCCACCTTCCGCATTCCGAATTTTGCTACGGACTTCGGGTAGCAGAAACCTAAGATACAACATAGCCAATTGTTCACCTTCCACTTTCCTCTTTTCTCCTTCCGCGATGAACTCTGGATCATGGAAAACCACAAAATGATACCTTTACTCATTGACATTCTGATTTCTGACTCCTGACTTCTGCATTCTACGATGGTCTTCGGGTAGCAAAAAACCCAAAATACCTAACTTTATATTTTAATTTTCCTATTTTGGCTTTCTTCCTTCTGCATTTCACTAGCGGACTTCGAGGTGAGGAAATCCTAAAATTATTTACATGTTCCCTTTTTTTCCTAATTTCCACCCTCTTCCCTTCTGCATCCTGTTGTGGATTCCAGGGTGCAAAAAACCAACATTTTTCCTTATTTCATTTTCTATTTTCCAATTTCTTCCTCCCACCTTTCATAGGTAGAGTCCAGGATGCGGGAACATGCATTTTACATTGTTATTTTTGTTCTTTCTATGATTCCTCCTTCTACCTTTCTCCTTCTGTGAGAAGATTGTGCGGTGCAGAAACTGTTATGCCAAATGCATTCTGACTCTGTGACAAGGCTTCTAGCCTTCATGAACTTAAGCAAAATGCAATGGAAACCAAAAAGCATATGCAGATGTAAAATGCAGGAACGTATAACAGCAGTAGACACTACTTGAATCTCTAGCAAGCCTTCAACATATTCATAATAATTCTCAAACAAATACTTTGCAGAATTTATACAGAGAATACTTATATTGAAGATGAAGTTTCCCCGCAGCTAGCTATGTCGCTGCACTGTTCTACCCAACCATAGGCCAATTGTGTTCATCAATATCTCAACACAACTAACACTCCAATTTGGACATGATTTCCAAAAGGAACTAGGGAACAGTAGGCTCACACATAGCCAGAACACATCAAACAAAACCAAGAAAACATAAAGTTAGGTTTATCAAGATTTCCAGCCAAGACAATACACAATCGGGTTTATCAGGCTCTATGTAATGACCCACACATACCCAATATTCACATTAAGGTCCATCCAAGCCAACTAACATTTGGGTGTGGAAATTGAACCCAAGTGTTAGAACAATTACACTCAGAAAAATTGCCAATTACACATGCAAATTACTCACAAAGGAGACTGAATATGGAGCAGAACACTAATTTGTATTAAATAAGTGTACAATAGCCAACCCTGTGAAGTCATATACTACCACAATAAATAATTACATGAGATATTTGAATGCATAAGGATGCCATTCGAATTTGTTCAAAAACGAGCTTACTAAATCTAAGCAAATCCCCCATACGTGCATAAAGCAGTTTCCAAAACTGTCTAGGAGCTCACGAATTGGAAAAATCAATTAGGAAAGATAATAGGTGATGGAAGGACAACTCATACATGCTTTTCTTAGGATAAAAGGGTGGAGGATGATGAGGAAAAAAAACAAGTTAACTTCACCTAGTCAAACTTTCCCAATTGCCTTAAAACTCAGAAAAAGTAGGCAATAAAGCAGAAAAAGTAGACATGCGCTAGGAAGGCTAGGAATAAAGAAGATTTAATTCCAAAAAGTTTACCAAGCACACGATGACTCAAATTTATCAATTTTGACCACTATGGATGTGTGGAGGACAACTTGCATAAGGTGGAATATGGAAACTAGGCAAATAAGACAAAAAATGGATTAATTAATGTCTAAGGTAGCTAACTATGGGTTGATTATTCTAAAACCCCCCCTTAAGCCTGACTTATGAGTAAAATATCAGAAAATTATAGGGCCTAGAAACAAGGCTTAGTCATCCTTTACATAATGCATGTCCATTTAACCAAGGAAAGAGGCAAAAACCCAGTGGGAAAAATCCTCCCTTAAACATGGACAGTAAAACAAAATTTGAAAATATTGTCATCACTCATGTTTTGTAGCATGATCAGCAATCCCCAGCAGTGATTTGAGATTGTTGAATGTCTTCTCACAAAAAAATTTGGTGAAGATATCTGCTACTTGTTCTGAAGATGAACAGAAGCATAGGTGAATGGTGCCATCATGCACAAGCTGTCTGATGTAGTGCATATGAATCTCAATGTGTTTGGTTCTCTATTTCTGAATTGGATCATTGCAGATTTGAATGGTACTCTGATAGTAGTTGAGTATTCTGATTTGAATCCACACTCACTAAGTAACCCCTGCAACCATAAACATTGAGTTGCTGCATTTACAACTCCTCTGTACTCTGCTTTTGTAGATGAGAGTGCAATGGCACTCTGTTTCTTGCTTGACCAGTTGATTAGCCCTTCAAAAAGCATGAAAACATATCCTAATGTTGACTTTCGATCTGTGTTGTCACTTTCCCAATCACTATCAGTAAACCCAATCAAATGAAGATCATATTTAGCTTTGTAGAAGATCCCATGAGTCCTTGTTCCCTGAACAATGTCAAGGATCCTTTTGGCTGCTCTCCAATGGATCTCATGAGGCTGATCCATGTCTCTTAAATCCATACTTATTGCATAAGAAATATCAGGTCAAGTATGTGTAAGATACAACAAACATCCAATCAATGTCCTATATAGTGTGTTGTTTACCATAGGTGAAGAATCAACTTCTTCAAGCTTAACTCCTGAAAGGAAAGGAGTCTTGCTTGGCTTGCAATCCTACATATTGAATTTGTTCAGCAAATCCAAGGCATACTTGGACTGATGTACTTTGATTCCTTCTTTGGTTTGAGCAATATCGAGCCCCAAGAATTGGCTCAATAAGCCCAAATCAGTCATTGAGAAGGCATGGTTCAATGCATCCTTCAAGGAGGCAATTTCATCCTTTGAGCTTCCTATAATGAGAAGGTCATCAACATATAAAAAAATGATCATTAATGAACAATGAATTAGCTTCAAATAGACATTTGGATCTAATTTTCATCGAACAAAATTCAGTGATAGCATAAAGCTATCAATCTTGGCATACCAAGCCTTGGGGGCTTGCTTAAGCCCATACAATGACTTCTTTAGCCTACACACAAGATACGGGTTAGTAGAAAATCCTTGATGCTGCTGCATGTAACTCTCTTCAGTGAGATATCCATTCAAGGAAGCACACTTCACATCCATGTGGTGTACCTCCCACTTCTTTGAAGCTGTAATGGATAAGGCTAGCCTTATGGAGTCCACCTTTGCCACTGGTGCAAAGGTATCATTGTAGTCTATGCCATGTACCTATGAGTATCCCTTGGCTACCAATCTGGCATTTTATTTCAGAGTTGAACCATCAGCAGCAAATTTGGTTTTGTAAACCCACTTAGACTGAACTAGCTTCCTCCCTGGGGGAAGATCAACCAACTCCCAAGTGTTGTTCTTTTGGAGTGAGATGAACTCTTCTTTCATGGTTTTTTTCCATATTGGATCATTTTATGCATATTCATATGTCTGTGGGTCTGACTCAACCATCAGATATCATTTCTCTGCAAACATAGGATCTTTCATGCACAGAGCACTCTCAAACTGAGATCTAGTCCTCCTAGGATCATTAGGATTTCCAGCTAGTTCTCCAGCTGCATGAATGGTCTTTACTACCCATTTTGGTATTGTATGAATGTTAGGATATGTAATTAAATCATAATTATTAGACATATCAGAATCAGCATGTTCAACTATCTCTTCACTTACATTCAAAGGTTCTGGTGGTGAAGAGGATTCTCCAACTTCCTCTGCTGCTAGGGGCTCTTCTTGAAACCGAACAGACCTTTCAATGAAGGATTTATTTGTGCTCAAATTGATCAGATTGTACCCATTTGAATCTTCAGAGTACCCAACAAATAGACACTCTTGGCTTTGGGGCTGCAAATCCTTCCTCTTTTCTGTTGGAGTTCTAGCCCAAGCCCTTGAGCCAAAAATCTTGAAATGGGTCACATCTGGATTGTGCCCACTCCATGCTTCGAAAGGAGTCATACCATCAATAAATTTATGAGGCACCCTATTCTGGATATAGGCTACACAGTTTATAGATCCGTCCCAAAAATTTGGAGGCAAAGTCTTAGCCTCCATCATGCATGTTGCCATCTCTTTCAGTGATCTGTTCTTCCTCTAAGAAACACCATTCTACTGTGGTGTGTAATGGATAGAATGCTGCATCTGAATACCTGCATATGCACAATATTGAATGAACTCAGAATTGACATACTCACCACCAGTTTCAGATATGAGGACCTTGAGTTTCCTCCTAGACTGGTTTTCAACCAAAGCCTTAAAGACTTTGAAGAGGCCAAAAACTTCAAACTTGTGTTTCAGGAAGTAAACCAAGCAAAACCTAGAAAAGTCATCTATGAATGTCATTGCATATTTGGCCTGACTCATTGACATATGAGGAAATGGGCCAGAAACATCACTATGGATCAACTCAAGAGGTGCAGAGGTTCTCTCATGACTAGCTTTCTCAAATTTATGCTCTAGGTGTTTTCCTAGGATGCAACCTTGACAGACTCCTTTGGAAAACTTAATCTTTGGTAACCCTATGACCATTTATTTTTCACTAAGATCAGAAACGTACTTGTAATTTAGGTGTCCAAATATTTCATGCCAAATCTTGCTTTCCTCATTAGCATGAATCAAAAGAGCAGAGGGGTTTGAGTAGGGTAGGAAGTGTGAGAACATGTATACCTTCGAAGTGTGATTTGCAACTCCTTTTGCAATGACTTTACCACTTGAGATATTTGTGATCTCAACTTCATCAGGGGATAATATGACCTTATTTGGAGACCCTATGTGGGTCATCTGATACACTAATAAGAGGTTAGAGGAAAGACCTGGAACATATAATACATTGCTAAACTTACCATGGTCAAGATCAATCCTCCCTTTGCCCAAACTTTCAGTAATAGAGTCATCTCCTAGTACAATTGGTGGACCTTTCGACATGTCAAGTGAGGTGAATGCCTCCTTGGTTGAAACCATATGTCTTGAAGCTCCAGAATCAATGATGAAACTAGGTGAGCTTGATGTGCCAGCAATCAATGCATGAACTCTCTCTCAGTCTTCTGAATTTGATTCTCCTTCCCTCTTCTTTGAGTTGTCTGGAAGGGGGATTCCATTCTTCTCCAAGAGTTGGGTTGGCATGTCTATTTTCTTCTTCATGCAGGAGCTTTCAGAATTATTTCCCTTACTGCACTATGCACACTTGCTCATTTCTCCTTTGTTCTTCTTCTTCTGGGGGTTCTTCTTGGAACCTTGAGGCTCCTCTGGAGACTTGCTCTTGTCTCTCTTTTTCTCAGGTTGCTTCTTAGCTTTCTTCTTGCTATTTGAATCCACCCTTGAATCTCCATCAACTAGAGATTGGTCTTTGGAAGGTTTGATGGTGCCCATCATCACCAATTTATCTTGTTCTTGTGTGAGAGATTCCATGAAATATGCAAGGCTAGGCATTTTCCAAGCTCAAGCTATCAACTTTGTGTCATAGAAGGTCGAAAAAAACACTAAATAGCCAGGTCCAAGCTTCAAGAGTATGTCCAAAACTAGTTTCTCATCCTTCTTTTCGATCCCACATTGTTTTAGCTACAAAACTAGGGGTTTGAACTTGGAAAAATAGAGTTGCAGGGATTCAAAGCTATTGGGACTCAGGGAGATCAATTCATTTTCAATTTGATGTCCCCTCATCTCATTTGTCTTACCAAAAATATCAAAAAGCTTCTCCCATACTTCATTTGGTGATTTTAATCCGTCAAGATGGAAAAGCAGGTCTCTCGATATGCTCAGACACAGGAGACCATAGGCCTCATCGCTCTTGTTGTGCCATTTAATCTTCTCTGCAGCTACATTGGGCTATGCTTCTATTTCCATAGTCACTCTATAGAGGCATTTCACTCTCAATAGTAGCTCGATATCTGCTTTCCATTCAAAAAAGTTAAATGGAGTCAAGATGATCTTCTGAGATTGATCCATAGCTCAGAAATTGTTCCTTCAGTTAGCAGAATGCTCCTAGTCAATGATGTCGAAACTATAATAACAAATTAGAAGGAGAGAAATTGATCTACAAAGGATTTGAGACCATGTGGAAATTGAACCCAGGTGTTAGAACAATTACACTCACAAAAATTGCCAATTACACATGCAAATTACTCACAAAGGAGACTGAATATGAAGCAGAACACTAATTTGTATTGAATAAGTGTACAATAGACAAACCTATGAATTCATAGGCTTCCAAAATAAATAATTACATGAGATATTAGAATGCATAAGGATTCCATTCGTATTTGGTCAAAAGCAGGCTTACTAAATCTAAGCAAATCCCCCATAGGTGCATAAAGTAGTTTCCAAAACTATCTAGGAGCTCACGAATTGGAAAAATCAATTAGGAAAGCTAATAGGTGATGGAAGGACAACTCATACATGATTTTCTTAGGAGAAAATGGTGGAGGATGATGAGGACAAAAAACAAGTTAACTTCACCTAGTCAAACTTTCCCAATTGCCTTAAAACTTAGAAAAAGAAGGCAATAAAGCAAAAAAAAAGACATGTGCTAGGAAGGAAAGGAATAAACAAGATTTGATTCCAAGTGGCTTCCCAAGTGCTCCATGACTCAAATTTATCAAGTTTGACCACTATGGATGTGTGGAGGACAACTTACATAAGGTGGAATATGGAAACTAGGAAAATAAGACAAAAAATGGATTAATTAATGTCTAAGGTAGCTAACTATGGGTTGATTATTCTAACATTGGGTTTATCAGGATGTTTAGCCAATCCAACACACCATTGGGTTTATCATATATTCACGTAGTGATTCATAGATGGACACATGCACACCAAGACTTAGCCAAGCCAACTTACAGCTGGGTTTATCATGTTGTTCAATCAAGCCAATTTACAATTGGGTTGATGATGATTTCATCCAAGTAAATATACAATTGGTTTTAGTAGGATCTCAGCCAAGCCAATCTACATTTGGGTTTATCAGGCTACTAAGGCAGTGGAAAGGAAGAATTGCTATCCTAATGAGCTCATTCATTGGACTAGGGACACCTCCACAAGATATATTTGTCCTTGCATCCGCAATACCTACACGCCCAATAGAAGGAAGTATCCCCTTCTTAGTTGCACAGTCCCTCAGGACATACCTTCCCTTCCAATTCTCTTCAGGTTGTGCATAGAGGATTAACCAACCACTCTTATATTTTTGTGAGCTTCCTCTCTTCACTAGGTTTATCAAGCCAATTCTGTGCCTCTTCCAATCCTAATACTTGCATATAGTTCAGATTCAAACCAGGGTACACATAGCAACAAACCACAAGGTGACACAACAAAAAAAGTTTCCATTCTATAACATAGACAAACATGGTTCCATACCACTCTGTAATACAGAAACCAAGGTTCCAGTGAAGGATAGATGAAGACATACACTGCAGAATGCAAAAAAAATGCCTCTGCTACCTCTCACTGCGTCTGCGGGATGGCTCACTGTGTGAGGATAGGGATCGAATGAATTGATGATGGAGTGACTCCTTCTATGTGAATGAGGGAGAATGAATGGGTACTCATTCCTGTCGCTTTCTTTACCCATAAGAAATAATATGGGTTCCCCTAGGATGCAAGTTCTCTTAGGCATGAAATCGACTGCCATGCCTCTCCCTACCCAAGGCATTAACTACATCAACCAACTACTATAAGAATTGAATGATTGAGTGTAGAGAAAAAAATGGTGTTGAGATCTTGAGGGTTCTCCCATTGCCATCTGGCTTAACCCTATTGGCTCAAGGATTTGAATAACTACCCTCCCTATTCCTTGTGGAATCATTCCCCCATCTCTTTTTTTGCATTGCATATCTAGTTGTGGGTATTTTATTGAATTGCATATTTATATGATGTCTCAAAATATGTTGTGCCTTCCTAGTTCTATAATCATCGACATCGATTTTAATCACCGATACACAAAACACCAAATTGATGGTAGGTCCTTGGCCTTGACCTCCTCACCATGATTTAGTAACATTAATCACATCATGTACAATTTTAACACCATGGGGTCAAAATCGGGGTATTACAATTTTTTTGGTGCAGATCTTGTGAGCTTTCTGCAGCATCTCTTTTTGAAGGCCACAGCCTGCCTTCTAATAGAGTTGCTGATAGTAATAGATGTTTTAGTTTAGTTACTCTTGTTGAGTATGGGATTTTAGTATGATGTATTCATAGTTAGATACAACATCATTCAATATTTAATTGCATTATAAGGTTTCCTTTTGGCTCACTATAGTGGTGTGGTGTGACAGTCAACTATGTAGTGTAATCATTTATTTTATGCAAGGTTCTGTTAATAACTATTACACACTCATACAGGTCGTGTGTTGTGTTTTATTTTTATTTCTTAGATTTTTATGAATTAGATAGATCATTTTAGTTGATGAATTTGGTTCTTTGATTAATGATTGGTGATTGTTCTGATTTGGTAATATAGACTTCAATTTTCTTCAAGAGTAATTCTAGGTTGATTTTTTATTAGATTATAAACCCTAAGATTGATATGGTAGGAAAAATAAGTTCTTTACAATTACTATATGGGTAATTTCAATTGATTCCTTATAGGGATATGATTTGAGTGAGCAATGATTAGAATTGAATTATTTTCATTTTATCTATCAAGTACTGAAAATGTTTATGCATATATTTTGTTATTTACCTTTGAAATTGAAAGACTTTCATGGGTTGAAAATTAATATTGGACACCTTACTTATTAGGAAATTGATGATTATATAGAGTGACCAACATTTTGGCATTGTTTCCGGGAAAGGTAATTGATAGACATAGTTAGTAGTTGAATTGGATCAATTTCCTTAGTAATTTTGATTCTCGGGTGCAAGAGTGATAAGCCACAATGAAGAGCTTACCATACTTCAATAAAATGAATGGGTTCCTCACTCAAGGATCATGTATTATTAATAATATTGCATGATTCATAATTTTTCATGAATACAAGAAGAACTCAACAGGAAACTCCCAAAATCCCCATAAGCACTACCTTACAGGTGGAAGAGGTCGTGGCTATTTCCTAGTCCTAGGAACATAGAAATTCATTGTTGAATTAGTTTCTATGTTTTATTATTCTATTGGATCCCTATATAGAATATCATCATCAGTAAGAAGAAAAATAGTTCCTACTAGGCTAGATTCATCAATATCGATGGTGGAGAGAGAAGTAGGAACTGCGACACCATCTTGTTGATGTATATGTAACTTCAAAATGTATTTCACTTGTATTTCTTATATATTGTAACCCAATGTTTATTCTGGGATGTACTTGAGTCATGTCATGCCCCGATGTTCCTATTGGGAATATTTGTAATGTAAAAAAGTCATGTCAAGTAATTGTGGGTAACCCTCCTATTGTGTAAGGATTAAAGTCCCCGGAGTTCCAGGGCACTAGGGTTATTAGATTCTCCTAGTGAGGTCAGACCTAGTATGGTTTTAGTCATGTCAGGATTAGTATAAATAGAGATCTAGAATATCTATTTATCACACAACTCATACACACTCAAGTGTAGCGCATAGTTGAGGAAGGAGAAGACACTGAGGCTAGACAAGAAGAAGGTTACTGTTGTCGGGAGATCTCTTACTGTTTTGGGTTCTACTTTTACTGCTGATTCTTTCTCGGAGGAAGTTGCTGGGTTTTCACCATTTATGGTTTCCCTGAGGATAAGCACTGTGTTCATTGTCTCTTGTGTTTGATTGTTGTACTTGTTATTCTCTCAGTTAAAGATCCTAATGTTATGCTAGCTGAATGATAGGAAAACTAACATGGTATAAGAGCTAACCTGAGAAGAAGACACTGTGCAGCTGTGGGAACTAGGGATTCCTAGCTTCTGGATATTCCTCCACATATTTTCAGCAAAAGTAAGGTGGAACAACTCTCCTCCTTAGGGCGCATCTTTCTGTCGAAGCAGAATCCAATTATGAGGTTTTTCAGTTTTGGACCCTACACTACTACTGGAAATTAGGCCTTTTCACAGAAGAGAAATTTTTCAATGAGCCCAGGCCTAGATTGATCTCCTCCACAAAATCGATTTTAGGGATAAATTTCAAGGCATTTGGGTGGACAGAAATCTGGAAAAGAAAAACCCTAATTTGCTACTAAACCAGCACTGCAGGATTTCAGCTCCAAATTCAGATCCGACATCTTGACCTGGTAAGATCTAAATCTTTTGTATTTCCATTTGAGTTTCCCAGTATAAGATGTCTCATCATACCAAGCTTGATGAAAAGTTTGAGGGAGCTGATAACTTTTGAGCGTGGAAGTATAGGATCTCCCTGGTCCTGGAAGAAAATCAGTTGGACTCCTATATCAGTGAGGAGGTTCCAGTTCCAAAGGGAGATGATGCTAAGGATTTACATAAGAAGAAGATGGTTATGGAAAAGAGAATCATTGTTGATTCTATCAAATATCACCTCATACCATAGGTGTCCTCCCTCAAGACACCTAAAGCTATGTTTGATGCGCTAACCAAATTGATTGAAGGAAAAAACATAAACATGAAGATGACTCTGAGAAACCAATTGAAGAATGTAGAGATATAGAATGTTGAGACTATTTAGTATTAATTTACAAGGGTCTCTTAGATCAAGGAGCAGTTGGAAGCAGTAGATGAAGAAGTGGAAAATGTAGAAATTGTGATGACCACCTTGAATGGTCTCCCTAGATAATGGGACTCTTTCATTCAAGGGATCTTTTCCAGAAAAAAGTTAGTCAAGTTCAACAGACTATGGGAAGAATGCTCTCAAGAAGAAGCTCGGATAGTAGCTCGAGAAGAAAAGATGGGAAGTGAAGATCAAGCTCTTACCACCCACACCAAGAAAACCAAAAGGGACCATCATCACTCCAAAGGTAAGCCTTATCACTCTAGAAGAGATTGGGCTACGATTAGATGTTACACATGTTATGAGAAAGGTCACATATCCAAATTATTCCCTAACAAAGGGAATTTAAAGAAGAAGAAGGGAAGTAAGAGAAGACATCATGCTCATGTTGCGGAGGATGATGAACATTCCACAAAGAGAACCAGACAAGAAAGTGATTCTTCAAGTGATGAAGAATATGTGCTGATCTCCGCTCTTACGAGAATTGTTTCATATGGAAGCAATGATTGGCTCATAGATAGTGGTGCTTCCAAGCACATGACAAGATTCAAAGATTCATTTGTGAAGCTATCTGAACATGAGTCATCTCACAAAGTGAAACTTGGGGATGACTAATAGTATCTGATAAAAGGTAGTGGTGAGTCCTCCTACATACTAGACTCTAGAAAGTCTTTGAAGATGAAGAATGTATTATTTGTTCCAGGACTAAAGAAGAAATTCCTCTCCATATCTGCATTGGATGCAAAAGGAATGAGGGTTTCTTTTGTAGATGGCCAAGTTCTTATGTGGAAAAAGGGAAAGACTTTTGACGATGCAATAGTGATTTGGAAACAAGAAGGAGGACTATACAAATTGAAGGGCCAACCAGAACAAGCCTTCGTTCATGACTCAACAAAACCAAATGAACTTTGGCACAGAAGGCTTGCACAAGTGTATTACAGATCACTACCACTTGCAAGTAAAGATGTTGAAGGTCTTCCAAAAATTCAAGAAAAACATGAAGGGATTTGAAAAGGATGTGCATAAGGAAAGAATACAAATAAGACATTTCCAAGTAGAGAGAGAAAAGAAAAAATAATCTTCGAAATCATCCACTCTGATGTATGCGGACCAATCTCATCAAGTTCTCTAAGCGGGTATGCATACTATGTTTCGTTTATTGATGACTTTCTAGGAAGAAATGGATTTACTTCATGAAGAATAAAGATGAAGTATTTAGCAAGTTCAAGGAATTCAAAGCCTTGATCGAGAACCACATTGAAAACAAGATCAATACTTTTCTATCAGACAATGGAATAGAATTCACTTCGAATGAGTCCAAGGAACTATGTAAAGACTCAGGGATTAAGAGGGAGTTGTCCACTCCTTATAATCCACAAAAGAATGGAATTGCAGAAAGGAAGAATAGAACTATCATGGAAGCTGCAAGAGCTATTCTTGATGACCAAGATCTTCCTATGCATCTATGGGAAGAAGCAGGCAGAACATCAGTGTATGTACAGAACTGTACTCCACATAGAGTACTCGAGACCAAGACTCCTAAAGAAGTCTTCTCCGCTAAGAAACTAGAAGTCAACCATATTAGAATATTTGATTGTCCTATGTACATACACATTCCAGGAGAGAAGATAACAAAATTAGATCCTTCAGGAAAGAAGGGTATATTTGTGGGATACTACGAAAGCTCGAAGGCTTATAGAATATACTTCCGAGTGTTCAAGAAGATTGATATCAGCAGGGATGTAACATTTGATGAAGATTCAGCCTACATCAAATCCAAAAAGAAACCTGTTGAGGAAATTGAAGAAGCAGAAGCTGCCAGAACTCATGATACAATCATGAACGAAGAAACACAAGAAGAAGATCGAGAATATGAATAACCAAAAGGACCTAGAGATCAACCTCAATAGAAGAATCCTCACAAGAGGAAACCTGCATGGGTACAAGAGATTATCGAAGATGCAGAAAGATATGGGGTTCCAGAAGAGAATCTCAGAGAAAGAAAGAGGACCATATCCTGTTCTAGTTATGTAGCATTGCTATGTGACTTCATTGATAAAAAACCTTCCAATTATGAAGAAGCGGCAGAATGGAAAGAATGGAAGGATTCTATGATCAAAGAATATCAATTGATCATGAAGAATGGTGTTTG
The DNA here is from genome assembly GCA_001517045.1 of Pseudotsuga menziesii. Classification (NCBI taxonomy): domain Eukaryota; kingdom Viridiplantae; phylum Streptophyta; class Pinopsida; order Pinales; family Pinaceae; genus Pseudotsuga; species Pseudotsuga menziesii. Next base: position 189,720 of record LPNX010004117.1, read on the forward strand.
GGAAGTTGTCCCAAGATCAGAAGGAAAGTCAGTTGTAACTTCCAAGTGGATCTATAAGATTAAGCATGCTACAGACGGAAGCATAGAGAAATATAAAGAAAGATTCGTTGCTTGTGGCTTCTCACAGAAAGAAGGAATAGACTATGAGGAAACCTTTGCACCTGTAGCCAGATACACTTCCATCAGATCGATACTTTCTCTAGCTACAATGATGAAATGGAAGATACAATAAATGGATGTCAAGACTGCTTTCTTGAATGGTGTAGTAGAAGAGGAAGTGTATGTTGAGGAACCACTCATATTTGAGACACATGACAGGGAGTCTCATGTGTGCAAATTGAACAAAGCCTTGTATGGTTTTAAATAGGAACCAAGGACATGGTACGGAAGAATTTACAGCTTTCTATCCAGTTTGGGCTTTACCAAGAGTAAAGCAGATTCCAACCTTTGCTACAACGTTGAATATGGAAACCTAGTGATACTCATGCTATATGTAGATGATCTATTTGTGACAGGTATGGATGGGTTGATTACTGATACAAAGAGAAAGCTTGTTGCTGAGTTCAAGATGAAGGACTTGGGTATGATGCATTATTTTGTAGGGATGGAGGTGTGGAATACTTCAGATGGAATATTCCTTGGACAAGGGAACTATCCAGTAGAGATCCTGAAGAGATTTGGGATGATGGACCGCAAGGAATTAACCACACCTATGGCATCAAACCTGAAGCTATTGAGTGATGCTTCATCAGAGACAATTGATGCCACGATGTATTGTCAGTTGATTGGGTCCTTGATGTATCTAACAAACATGAGACCAGATATCTGCTTTGCTGTGAACACTTTGAGCTAGTACTTGAGAGATCCGAGACATGTTCACTTGACTTCTGCAAAGCATAATCTAAGGTACCTGAAGGGTACGATTGATTATGGCCTCAATTATAAGACTAATCAGAAGATTAACCTGGAGGGTTATGTTGATTCAGATTGGGAAGGCGGTGCCATCGATAGAAAGAGTGCTTCAGGGTGTTTCTTTAGTATGGGATCAGGTATGATCTTATGGTTTAGCAAGAAGCAATCATGTTTTGCACTGAGTACAACTAAAGTAGAGTATGTTGCAGCTTGTTTAGCTAGTTGTGAGGTAGTATGGCTGAGGAAGCTGCTGTTTGATGTATTTGATCTCTAGTTAGATGCTACTTGTATCACTAGTACAAGTGATCAATTTTGCCACGGAAAAATGTGGCAATATCCACAGAAAATCATGGATATTGCCACGTCTAAGTGTTTTTTTTCTGTGGAAACAATTCCGTCGCAATAGAGACGACCCCTAATTTGCGTTGCAAGAGCGACAATGTTCTATATTTCGTTAGATGTCTAATCCAATGCTATATCCATTCCTGGATGTCTCTGTATCCACGCCTGGCCATCGCTATATCCACGCCTGGCCGTCGCTGTATCCACGCTCTGTATAAGGTTTTAAAAAAAAATGAAAACCCAAGAATAAGACGTCACTATAGACATGCCTTGCCATCTCTGTATCCACGCCTGGTTGTCGCTGTATCCACGCTTTGTATAAGTTTTTGTTTTTTTTTAAATGCAAACCCCAGGAATAGCGATGGGGATTCTATACCTGCGACGGGCAGACTATACCTACTCTCAATTCCCCTTACCCTTTAAATTATTTTGTTTACATAGAAAACATATAAAAAACTAAACATATAAACATTGAAACATCAAATCACATAAACATATAAACATCGAAACACAAGAACCTGTAGGATAGGGGTATCACTCTGTTATTATTCATATTAATAATTACATTCACATGCACAACATATAGAGGATAGATGGGAAGGCTGAGACAACAAACATATCACCCCAAAACCAAATATATTAATTAGTAGGGAGGCCACTACCTCCGTAGAAAAAAATGGGTTAGTAGTTTCTAATATCTAGGTTAGTAGTTTCTAATATCTAGGTTTAGTAGATTGTATCTTGATACCACATCCAAGATACATGTTTTGAACAACAAATTTTTCTGTCGTCATCTCATGTTGCAGCACTGAGCCTTTCCTTTAGAAAGTTTGTCCCACATACATATCATCTGTCTTGGTGACTGGTAATGTGCAGTGTAATACTCGTCGATGCATCCAAACTGGTAGAATTTCCAATCATGTGAGTATTGAATGGGAGTTGACGCATTGAACTACTCTACCCACATCTCCATGCTAACATCTTCCATTTTGAACAACTGTAGGAAAGAAAAAGCTGGGTCACACAATAAAAAATACACGCCCAAATCACAATAAGAATAAATAACATGGGGTAAGTGGGTAAAGGAATTTTCAGCGAAATATTTTTACCCTCAAAGTCTGATTCTTGTGTTGAGATACAACAAAGTTTGCAATGTCTCGAGATATGATATATCCTGGCCCATTTGCATAGGGTGGGTAGTCATCCTCTGGCCATTCCTGAAAACCAGAAACGAGAAACATTTACCAGGCAAATTTTGAGTCCGTTTTTCACCATGAAAATTGAAGTTTCTCAGTCACAATAATTGAAATAGCTATTTTATAATATACCACAGAATTGCAACTTGAGAAACTGTCCACAAATAACTATTTGTTAGGGAAGACGATAGGCTACCACTAAGAAAAACTCTAATATATAAATTCTCTGAAGTGCAGACAGAGACCTACAATTTTATATAACTACTCAAGAAAAACCTGAATCTTCAGAACATATTTGATAACCAAACATAGGATCATTTAAAAACAACTTTATACCTCATACGTGACAGCCCATTTCCCTACCGTGATGGGCTTGTAAAAATAATTTAGGTTTCCAATGTACAGAGGTTGTCCACGAGACAATCTATTGACTTCCTTCAGTACAGCATCAATTCTTACAAAGTTATCATCATCACATTTCATAATATATTTGGCAGCTAATCTCCGAACCTACACGCAATTGGAAATCTCAACTGACAGACTTAAAAAGAAGGCAATTTACGACTTTGAATTAAATAGGAATGAATAACAGCAACTCAATTTTTTATAGCATTAATTATGGCTATGCATTTGGGAAGAGAATGTAATTTGAAACAATACAGCAATAGAAAGGTCACCACAACTAGGAAAATCACTTACACCATAATCACATATTGCAAGAGTCTTCAAAACTATGAGCTCATAATTGTCCATTATAGCTGACTACGAAGCTTCCACAATTCGAGGCTCATGGTTTGAAGACGTCACCATGTGAAATGGAAATGCAACATTAAATTGATTACCTTTCAATACAATATTTAAGGTTTAGATGAAGGTTGAGATCCCTATGGATGAAGAAGAAGATGGATGCAAAAAAGTTAGACATTTGACCATAACCACTGTATTAGCCTTACAACTCCATCTAAAATTATATTGATTGATAAGAAATTTCCCTTACAAAATAAAAAATGTGAGGCTAATCTTTTCTTTGATGAGGCAACTTTTGTAAGTGTCATGTATGACAAGCCAGAAGACCCATGATTGTTTGGCAGGAGTGTAAAATAGTAAGGAAGAGGACATTATACACTATGTGGTATACACGGTGCAACATATTGCATGGATTTACCTATGAGAGAAGAAAACTGAATTTGTTGAAGCATACATTTAGGATATCAACTGATTTAGAATTCAGTTAAAAGTTTTAGATGATCAACTAAAAATGGTGCCAAATTATTTTAGTGGATTGTTTACACAATTCAAAAGAAGCTGGAATTGTTACATCCAAATGCTTGAAGAAGGTTATATAGTGTAGTGAAGATTGCATAATAGATTAGATACTGAACTTCATGATGAAATTCAAAGACAAATTTTGAGACAAATAATTAAGGTAATATTTGAAATTTTAGTGAGATACATTGATGATGTTGAATGTGATATATTCTCAACTGGGTTTGGCAAGGTTGTATTTGGCATTCCATTTTTTACAGGTTTTCCTAGGTATTTTTGTTGCAGTGTAAATCTGTGTAGATTGGTAAAAATTGGATAGCTATATAGAGCTTTAACTTGAGAGGAAGCCCAACTGTTAGTGCTTGATGTAGCTGTGTAAGCCAAACGGTTTATATTTTGTTTCTACCCATTGGGAAAATCATTGTATTTGCTATTTCAAGGCTCCTTGAGAAGTCTGAGAAGGTCCTCAAAACTGACTTTGTCCACTACTTATTTCAGTTTTCCATACATCGTTTATTTCAGTCTTCCATACATCGTTTATTTCAGTATTCCATACATCGATGTAAGTCTATTCAAAAATTCCCCAGAATTATTATTCACATTGCTTATACATGTATAATTTTCAAGATTCCTAACAAACCTGTAGCTACTAGTAACCCTTCTCAATATTTACAGGAAAGGAAAAATAGTTTCAGGTGAAGTCATTTCTCCTGTGAATTCTTGAATATTCAGAGTTCCTTTCTGCAAGGAAAGAGCATCCTTTGAGAGTGAATTTGATTTTGTGTTAAATTCTCTATAGATGTGTGAGAAGGAGATAATATTGAACTGGGATTTTACCAACATTACTCTGCATAATGGGGCCTGTTATCGCAAAACCTATACATGAGTGGGAATAGTCTCTATATATGAATAGTCTCATGTACAGGTTTTTGCGATAACAAGCCCCATTATGCTCTTATATTCTATGAATCCTCTCTACCTATCATTCGTTCATTTAAAAAGGTTATTGTCAGTAAGGTTCCCCATTTGTTAGTATTAGACTTAGATGAATATTCCATGTTCTCTTGGTCCTGGATCTTATACGCCATATGAAGGTCATTATCTTCTCTGATGATATATGATATCCTATGCCCCTATGTCATAATATTTCCTCTTAATTACATTGATGTCCAGTGCAATTCCAATGATACAATTAATTTCATCATTTCATTTCCCTATCAACTCTTTTAAAAAATAATCTAGCAGAAAGCAGTGTACAGTGCAACATACCAAGGCAACAAAGAAACATGCCACAACTTTTGATGATCTAACAAGTTTAGACTGCATCCATGTCTTTCTGACAGCCATCCGATCTGCAAAGTGGGTGCCTGCAGAGAGTATCCCAATGAAAAGATCCACAGGACCTTCTGGAAAAGGTGGAGCTTTTCCATTTGTCTAACATGTCTAGAAGTCTCTGAGGTGAAAGGCTTGGATGCGAGACAGGAAAAGAAGCAGCAACAACTGTATGCACATCAATGTCACCATCTACAGAAAATCCAGTTACATCCTCAAGCACAAATCCCTGGTCCAACAACATGAATTTATAGCTTACATTAATTTATAATTGTATACTGATGCCTTAATGCTTCTTGAATGTGAACAAATAACTGTGTAGCACTGGCTTAACATGGAAAAGAACGTGGAGATGGTACACATCCAAAAATTGTAGTACTCCAATGGGTTTTTCAACTTACTGTTCGATAAGGAAAAGAGTTCACATGCCTCCCATCCACATTCACATGATAACCTTCCAAACCTGCACTTAAAGTAAGAACAAAAATTTTTCCCTCCACAAATGGATATGGCCAATCAATTGATGATTTCTTTGCATGCCCCATCAAACGATTCAGCCACCAAGTAGCCTTTTCTTCTTTTGGATCATCATTATCAGTTAGCCACTTTTCGCATTTTGGAAGTCCATCAACTGTCAAAATGAACAGAATTGATCAAATACAGCCTTCAAACCCCAAATCAAAACGCTATCCTAGGTGAAGGCAATAGATAGCCAGTACAGTGAAATTTATTTCAGTAAGAAAGCACAAAGCATATGTTACTCAAACTACCAATAAGACTATTATTCAATGAAAAAATCACAGGCTAAGGAGAGAGAATAAATTAACAGAAACACAATGAAAAAGAACATTTTAAGTTACATATCAATGCTAAATACAAAAGTCCCAAGCATGATTTCCTCCAATATTAAGTCATGCATCTTTCCTTTGTTGACTGCGTAGAGTTATGAAAGACGGGTGAAACAAAAATTGATGTCAGAGTCATGAATAAATTGAATTTTCTTGAAGACATTTATTGTGTCGCAATACTCTGGTGTCTTAACACTAAGTCTCTTTTAGAGGGAATTGGGGTTATCCAGAGTTCCTGAGGTAATAAGATATCCAAATCCTTCCTGGACGAAATTCTACCTTCAGCATTATGCAGTACGGTAAATATGCTATCATATAAGAGAGAGAATATTGTGGGGGGGAGGGGAGGACATGACTGTTACAGCGTCAGCAGATTATTATAGCGTCAAGAAATGTTGACATGACTGTTACAGCGTCAGCAGATTATTGGACAGACTGTTACAACGTCAGCAGATTATTGGACAGACTTCACTTGAGCATGCTTTCCAATTTGGGTAGAAGGTAGAGTCCAAATTCCAAGAGAGCACCTTCTAAACAGACTCAGTCCTCTCAACAACAGTCACAGAAGGCCTTTGTTCCAAAGTTAAATTCTTCTTCGTCTTCTTTTTCACAACCTTCAAACAAAAAGAAAGGCAACAATGGACAGAACAAAATTTCAACATCTTATTAACGTAATGTGCATTGGAAGTATTGTGTATATCACAAAGAGGTATGGTCACTCCAGTGATGGGTGTTACAAGTTCCAAGAAAAGAATACCAAAGTTCCATTCTCTAAAGAGCAACAAGAATTAGGTGAAGCTGATGCTACCAACCCTAAATATTAAAATCCAAATCTGATTCTTATCACCAAGGATTAGTCCACAAACAATCCATAAGCTCACTTTATGCACAACTTCCAAATCAAGATCAAGATAGCTAAGATGACCATTAATAATGTAGGTCAAAAATTCTGATTCTCAGTGGCTAGTTGATGAGCCTCGGATACAGGTATATTTATGGAAAACTTATGTATTTTTACTCATAAAAAAATTATGTTATAATAAAAAGGAAGCATTTCATTATGACACTGAAGAAATTGGAAGACTTGGAGGAGATAGAAAACAAGAAATTGGAAAAGGGCAAGAGGATGCTAGGAAGCAATTTGATTATCAAGGAAACAAAAAAACTGATACAAGGACATAGACATACTAAAAATAAGATGGGATCATCAGCACCTAGGACAAAGGGGACTTCAAGAGAATGTTATCATCAGTATCAAAGTCACCATTTGCAATTTTGCACTAGTAGCAAAAGTTGTTCTAGACATCAATATTCCTCCAAATAAAGTCCAATAGATGCAAATATTGCAGCAGCAAATGTTCCTAATCAAAATTGAGTAGGATAGTCAAAAATAGAGAGATGGTAGCCTAGGTTTCAATTGATGTCATATTTAGCCTCTTACTATAGTTTGTCATTTAGTGCTTTTGTTATTGGCATTAACAACAAAGCACGTGGTCAAAAATGTCATGAAGTGTTCTCTAAGGGGTCACGGCTAGTTGGCAAATAGTTGCCCACAACCATTATGTATAAGTCACCTCAATGAGTATAAAAGGCCCTCATTTTTAAAATGAAGGTGTCATCAAGGACATTGGGCAGCAAACCTCTATTCTGTTGACCACCTTGTCTAAATGTGTAAACCATTGTTATTATTGATAAAGTTGTACCATTCTTGACAGTGCCTTAAATATTACTTCATGTGCTCCTCCATTTATTTCACTTGTATAGACTACAATGTTTACTCTTTTTCAATGTCATTACTCTAAATTTATAGCCACAAGGAAAATTTTATGCTTAATAAAGATTGAGAAATTTTAAAAAGCTAATCTAATGCTAACCCTAAGCCAAGTTACACTAACTATAAAATGTGTTGGCATTACAGTCATATTCATATCCATGGGCTTATCCAGCAAAACATAAATCCACTATGTTGAAGATTCTATATGGATATCTAGATGATTATACATCAAAAGGTTCCCCTCCTAATTGTTGCATATAGACGGACAAATTCTCAACACTGACTAATGAAACTCATTCGCTATGTTGAAGATTCTATATGGATATCTAGATTATTATACAACAAAAGGTTCTCCTCCTAATTGTTGCATATAGATAGACAAATTCTCAACACTGACTAATGAAACTCATTCGCATGCTATGGCCTCATGCTGTGTGACCTGTACATCTTCAAGATATATTTTTTAGATAGCAACTAGGAAAAGATGAAACTGCATGATATATTTTATCAACAGCCATATTCGAATGAACACTTAACTTTTACTATTTGAGTGTCTGGAAAGTGAAGCTGTTTCCATCCACTAAGATTTTTATCTACTTCCAATCCAGCATATCTAGAAGCCATAAAACCTCGCTGTCGGAGTTCACAACATCGCAAAAGTCCACTTCAATGCCAAAGACGTCCATGTTGCCGTCTTGAGCATCCACTAGCAGCAGTGCAAACCAGGCTCTGATCTCTGATACAAACGAATATGAGGGAGAAAATTGCAAATAATCATAAGCAAGGGCCCTGTATGCCGGTCCATCAACATAATCGAAGCCAGGTTTATCAATAATGCAAGCAACTTTATCACTGTCTCTTCACCCTACGAGAAGAGAAACATGAATTCTCTCACTGAACACAACCCGGAACCTGGGAATCACGGGAATTGTCATCTTGCAAGTTAGGCTTCTCAAATGATCCCTCATCGTATCGCAAATTCCGGGAGGAGGGTTTATAATCCTTGACTGAAGGAGCATACCGGGGACTACATCTGAATAAACCGACTTATCATCCAGCCATATATCAACATAGAATTCTATATCATCAAAGGACAATCTGGGAACCGGGAGGGGGCTACGCCGCCGCTTGCAGAGACTCATGTAAAGTTTATGGTAACCCTGAGAAGCCCCATTTGGAGGAGATCCCTTGCTTTTGCAAATAGATGTCCATTTCTTTGCACACAAATTCTTCCAAAAATAATCATCTTTGACTAGATCTCTCCACCACGTGCATACACACATACAAAATGCTAGGTCTTTTCCGTTCATCAGGGGAAAAAAAACCTTTAGCACCTCTTCAGAGCACCAACCTTCTGCCATTTTTAGAAATGTCACTAATTTCCCCAAATCAATAAATACCCAAAATTGGACCTTACCCATATTTCTGTGCTTTGCAGAATACCTAAACCCTAACGAGATTTGTGGATTTTACAGAATACACGAACCCTGGACCTTTTCCAAACTTAGGGATTTTTCAGAAAACCCATTTTGTTGTAGCCAATATTCATGACTGTCATTTTGTTTCCAGAACGAAATTTTTTGCTCTTTAGATCAAAGAAAAGCAGCCCAAAACCCCAGAAGTCAAATTTGTAAATAGCAGAGGCTGATACAAGATATATTCAGCAATCAATTTCTAAAATAGAATGTGTAAAATGGGCATTAATGTAAATCATACGATGACAGAAGTACTAACCATTGATTTCAGAAAGAGGGCATGCAATTTGATCTCAGAAAGAGGGCATGCGATTTGATCTCTGGTCCTCCATCCCAATCCATCAGTTATGGTTGATCCAGTCTTCCATTCGGAAAAGAGAAAAAGAGAAATAGAAGAATCCAATGTTAAAGTAAAACGAAAAGAGAGGTTGCAACAAAATAAATGTGGTTATTTTTTCAAGACTAATTGGTTTAGATGTTAAACCATACTCAAGAACATTGAGGACCAAATGAACATTATCGACCATACACAGGAACGATTAGGACCAAATGAACATTATGGCCATTATATTGAGAAACATGGAATCACATCATTGATCAAATTGGAAATAGATAGTTTGATAGCCTTTATAATTACGTGTTCCAAAGGATTGAATTTTGATATACAAACTATGGAATAC